>JAOXYH010207706.1:0-15866 GCA_028566455.1 Botula fusca | reverse complement strand
AAATTTATTAAATATTTAAAAATCTTCAGAACCAGTAATGCCAGTGCAATGACATTTGATGTAGAACTCTGATAAATCATGAGGATTCAAAATTATGTCTATGAAAGGGTCTAGGATACATGGGGTCCGAGGACCATGGGTCCAAAGTTTATATAGGGTTCAATTGAAAAGCACCTACTACTGTTTTCTTGTAAACTATTAGGTTAATTTAAATCAAGCTTTTACTGGATTGTTCCTAAATGTCTGAAAAGAGGCCAAAAGGGGAAAATTAATTAAATATTAAAAAGTCTTCATGGCATTGGTCTTTTTTGGTCAACTTTCAAAAGTATGTCCATTGACTAATGATATTACTTACTGGACTTGAAATGTAATGTTTGTGTTTTTTGCTGTTTTGACTAATATCTTGAAATAGAAACTGCATTCTGCAAAAATGTTCTTGTGCAGTGAAATACATAAAGGAAGTTTGCAACAAATTTTTTTTGCAAATCTTTGTGAAGGCCCAGGTGAGCGATACAGGCTCTTTGAGAGCCTCTTGTTTAACAAATGCCAGTACGGATTATAGCCTTAATATGGACAAACTTTCAAAATTAATGTATCCACCTTATTCCGTCTTCACTGTTTTTGATACAAATGCGAAGACGGAATAAAATGTATACATTAATGTTTATTCCATAAATTAATGTTTGTCTATATTAAATTATCGATCTTGTCAGTCCAATCGGATTTGCTTTTATGGACATTTCCCTTGGAGTTCAGTATATTGTTATTACTTCTATTATACAGTATATTACGTCAATGTTTGTCTATATTTTACAGTGCATTCCACTAATTCTCGTTTTTATACTAATACAAGTACGCAATAAAGTGCATACATTAAGATTTGTCTATATGTTACACTTTATCATGTCGTGGCCCTTTTCAGTACAGATGGAAGGACAGAAAAAAGTGCATGCATTAATATTATCACTGTTTGCCCCTAGGGGATAAAACGACGATATATCAGTTGGAGTATAGTAATTATGATTGTTTCCATTCCATATAAAGTAATTGAAATTTAGTAGTATACCGTATATCATTATTGTATCAATAACCTGACCTTTAACCTTGACCTTTCAATGAGGTCAAGTTCAATCAGCTATGCATTTTGACTTTTAACGTTAACCTTCTTATGCACCAGGTCAAAGGTCAAGGTCGACACCTAACTTTACTTTGACCTTCAGAACAATCAGAAGTGTATCAAAACTTTAACACTGGCCTCCTTACAGAAGACATTAAAGGTCAAGGTCAAAGATCTTCTGGACATTATTCGCTCTTTTTTGTTTGCCCCCAAAACATTCCATGCCCCTTTTTGCTGAAGGCATATCCCCAAAAGAAAACCCTTTTCAGAGCGTTGGATATTGAATCACTTGTATAATAATTATCATATTTTCATATATTTCACATATTTTTCTACATGACAATGCTGAAAGTATCTATAAAAGTGTCTTATATTAATCCTGGTTTCGTCCCACCCTCTATGTTAAATACTGTATTTTTCCATATGGGTGGGACGAAACCGGGATTAATATAAGACACTTTTATATATACTAATCCCGGTTTCGTCCCACCCTCCATGTTAAATGATGTAATTTTCCGTATGGGTGGGACGAAACCGGGATTAATATATATAACAGTGTCTTATATTAGTCGTCTAATATAGCAGCATTTTTCTAATGAGAACCGTAAAAATAATCATTATGAAAATTCATGTTTCTTTATATTTTATTAGGCAAAAAAAGTTTCGTCCCACGTGGGACGAAACCGGTAGTATGCCAAACCTTAATATATTTGGCACGACTAAATAACGATGAACTTAATCCCCTTCTTAAAGAAGCATATAAACTATCTAAAATATTACACACTGAAGGAATATACTCATGGTATACCTATGCAAACAGTGTGTCTGAAGAACTGAATTTTGATTTAAGCAACTTTGATCAATGCAAAACTTTAAAAGAAACAAAAAAAGCTAAAACCCAAAATCAAGAATAAAGTAATAAACTACTATAAAAACCTAATTTGTAATAATATAAATAATTTAAATGAAAGTAATAAAAAATTTTTATATAAATTTTTGAAAGTAAATGAATACAATATAGAATACTATTTGTCTCATCCAAATAAAGAAATAAGAAAATTTATGACCAAATTTAGGGTGTCTGACCATGACTTACTAATAGAAGCTGGAAGATTCACAAAAATACCTAGAGATCAAAGATTATGTAAATCTTGTAATGAAATTGAGGACGAACAACACTTTTTCTTACATTGTAAAATTAACTTGAATATTAGAGAACAGCTTCTGCTATATTTTACAGAAAATTATAACGATTTTAATAGCTATAGTTCATCCAAAAAACTTTCTATAATATTAAATCCATCAACACCAAATGAAATTAAGACTAATAGGTTCTTATTCGAGTGCGTATTGAAGATCTGGGATATTTTCCACCAGTGTGAGAAATTCCGTCTTTCCCCGAGTGGAGCGCAGCGGAACGAGGGAAAAGACGTAGAATTTCTCACACGAGTGGAAGATATCCCATATCTTTAATATGCACGAGTGTAAGAACGTATTTCTTCCGTTTTACAACTACATGGTTGTCACTTCATTCATTCTCTGAAATCGACATCGAACAAATTATTGCGCAACACGCATCGACACAGATTTTTTATAAAATATCCGAAGATTTGTCAATTATGGATTGTGAAACCATTATTAGTAAAAGTTAAATGGTATATGTTGATAAGATGTGAAATGGTTTGCAAATTTCGGATGACCTAAAACGGAACTATTTAACCTCATTACCGATGAACAACTTTGTGTATTGAGAGTATGTACGTAATAATTGAAATCTGAGCTGTTACATCCGGTGAAGACAGGGTGAGCCTGTCTTCAATGGGCTGTCTTCACCTGAAAAAACATGAAAACGGAAGAAAGTAGTTTCTTTTATTAAGCAATCATTAGAACTGAGGAAGGGAGATTCATAACTGTTTCTATTTCATCTATTATGTTATTCTTTTTACATGTTATTCATTTGTTATATTTGTGTACTGTCATTGTATTTGTATGCTACAACCCTAACGGGTTAAAGTATTTCAATAAAGTTATTATAAGGTCAATATTACATGTAATACAATTAATTAATATCAATTCATTCACCATTCAGACATCATAAATGGCAGGAAGGCATGGGAAAACAACTGACAAATGATGTTAATTTAATCTTAGGTTGAACATGTTGAATGTATGCAATTAAATGTACATGTATCAACACTGCACATTGCATTGTAATCTTTGAGTCAAGATTTATACAGTCGAATCTCGATTTCTCGAACTCAAATGGCTCGACCACCACCCATTTCTTGAACCACTTTTTTGGCCCCGCCATTGAATATTCCATTATTGTTTGCCATCAATAACTCAAGCACCATGCGTTTTTCTAACATATTTGAACGGTCCATTCATGTTCAAGCTACAATGTACCAGCCAAATCAAGAATAATAATACATGTAGCCCCTTCAACACAAATATATAATCTTAAATGGGATAATTTCACATAATGAAAATCTGAAAAGGGACTCCCTATTTTACAAGTTTTACGACTTGGCTTAACAGAACTGTGAATGCTGTTTTATGGACTAAATGAGGAGAGAATAAACCTGTAAAAATTTCAACTGTATTAAATGATTACAAAGGACTAAAATTTCAGTGGTATTTATGCTGTCAAATCGGCCTTTTTTGGCATTGAATCGACAAGATGGCGGACACTTTTCGGGGTTTGCTAATTTACGGAAAATTGAATCACACATCGCACCCTGAAAATTTAACTGTGGTTGTGGGAGTCTCTCAGCTTCAAAATGAGCCATCATACATCTGCGGGTGAATGTTATGGATAGAGATACAGCAGAAAATGTTACAATTGTCGCCTATGGAAAATCAATTACGAATATTGACCCATTTCATTCCAGTATTAGCTGAGATCCAAGACTTTAAAATATTGTAGTAGAACCTTTGTTAGTCCTTTTCTTCTTTTTATATATACATACACGGGTCTGTCAGATAAAACACTTCATGTTACAAGTCCCTGTGTGTTTACCTTACAGTTGAGTAAAAAATGCACGAGTGAACTGGTTCCCTAAAATGTATGGTCACTACACATACATTTAAACATGTATGTGTATAGACAGGTAGAGCAAAGACACAGTTCTGACTAAAAAAACAGAGCAATATGCACCAAGTACACAGAGCACCTATTTACAATGAATTTAGTTATTAATCAATTCTTTGATTTTTACTGTGTGTCAATTGTATGTGTGCCTGTCTCAAGTCAGGAATTATGGTCATAGGCTTGTGATTGTCACCTTTTATTCTTCAGTTTATTAACCTTACCAAATGATTTATATATAGTTCTGAGTCCGCTGATTTATCCACTTGGTTATTTTTGGGGGGCCGTTTGGGGTTTGCTGCATGGTGTGGGTTTTACCCTGTGCTGAAGATCTTGTGGCAACCCCTAGATGTACAGGTATGTTCCTTCTTGGTTAGTTCATTATGGAGATGGGATGTTGTCTCCTTGACATAATTCCATATCTGTTCTTTTTTCATATTTGGCTCAGAGGGTTAGGGCGCAGGTGACCTTGTGTTCTATTCTTGATGGAGACATTGTCAGTTTTATAAAGAGAATCATGCTCTCCTATTACATTTGGCGCCCAACAGAAAAACCCAGCGTCATAATGGAATGAATACTCTTCATATGGGTGAGTGTAAAATGATTGCCTCCCTTGAGTATAAGCAGTAGATATAAAACCAGCCTTTAATTGACTGAGCTAAAGAAATAATTCTTTGGCCTAGGAGATTAAAGTGCTGACTATCATGTGGGCAACCATGGTATTGAGATCTATTGAGTACTCCATACTCTATACAAATGACCTCAAAGAACTGTCAGTCTAACTGGAACAAAACAGAAGCAGTCACAAAATTCAATGCCGCTATAGCCTGTAAACTGATTTCTTTTTCATCTTGATTGACTCAGTGTACTTGCAGGACTCAAAGATCTGAAGTTGGCCATGTATAATTTTGTGCATTCATCATATTTAATATGTGTGCACATGCATGATGAATAAAAAACAATATTTACAATGTTAAGAGTGGCCACATCACCTTTAAATCTTTCAATAAATATCAAATACCATGTTAAACCTTCCTAATTTTACTAAACAGAGTGTTATTATGTATCAAAAAATTAGGTCACCGTAGTATCTGGTTTCCCCACAAATTAACAAAATGGCAAACGGATTTTTTATTGTAAACATTTGCAATTATAAAACGAAATCTTTGTTATATTCTTACCCAATACACAAAAATTACACCATCTGGATGTGTATTCTTTGATATTTACACCGTAATTAACATGTAAATAACTAATTATTCCAGCTCATCATATCCAAAGTTTCAAGTTTTTATTAAGACAAAGACCCCAACGGGGGTATGTGAATACAGGTACAATGTACAATGAAATTAAACAATACAAATGTGTGCATACAACAACAATCCAATACCAAAGAGTTGAGCCGGAAGGCAATTCTAATTAATTTACCACAGATAAAACGATTTTACAAAATTTGGCAAGTCTAAAAATGACAGTTTGATCATCAGAATTGAATAAATCATGATACTTGATAGAGTTTGGATTAGAGTAAATTTGTTTGGTAATAATCGTTTCCTTTCAGATCTGAAAAAAGAGCATTCGAAAATGTAATGGAATTCATCCCCCAAGTTTCCAATGTTACATAAATCACAAATCCTATCACCCCTTTCTACACCCTAAAATCTACCCTTCTCAACTGGAAGTTTATGGTTCATACATCCAAAATTGCATAAAGCTTGTCTCAAATCAACTGGAAGCTCTATCAAGTATTTTTCAAAACCATGAGGTATATATAGCTGCCGAAAAGGCCGACAAGACCATGGTCTTAAGAAATGCGCGCGCATCCTTTTATTATCGCTCTCCTGGAAAGAAGATAAAAATGTCACTTCCGGAATTAGATATTTCGAACTAAATCGGCGATTTGAATTATTGTAAAATTATTATTTGTATCTGTATCTGTATAGGTCTTAGGCACTTTAAAACCGAGTATATTTGTCCATTGTTGATCAGGGTAAGCTTTCCCAAACGATGTTAAGTAATCGATGTCTGCTTGAGTTTTGTTGTAGAAATTATGCAAAGCAAAATAGTTTACCCACCCTAATACCTATGGTCTTATATTTCTAGAATTCTTAAGTCCATGAATCATTCTACCCACGCCTTATACTTCACGGTCTTATTTTTCTAGAATTTTTCTTAAGACAATGAATCACTACTCGGTGTCAGGTTGATCCGGCCACAAGTCGATCTGGCCTAGGTCAAGTCTTCCCTGGTCGATCCGGCCCAAAATTATTCCAGCCCTACTATTATTGTGTTTTGGTTTGTAATATGAGGCAGGTGCTACCTGTAAGAAAAGGGCGAAGCCTCTCCCCTCTTAATCCAACGTTTACCGGAATTTGTCATTCGTGTTTTATCATATCCGGACCGGAAGTTACGTAATTTTTGTCAGCATTTGTTTACGTTTTCTGGATTGATTGTACTGAGGTAATTCAATCCTTTTCTTGCTTATTAAAAAAAAGTTTGTTGTTTACTTGACCTGTTGACGCTGTTGTAAAATTCTTCGACCATAAATTTGTAGGTATTATGGGTAAAAAGATGGCGTCTAATGTACTTCCACTTCCGATTTTCCACTTCCGCACACGCACTTTTCAAGGCTTCAGTGATAGGAAGAGCTATACACCTCTGTTTTGGAGAAATCCCACCCCTAATACCTCACGGTCTTATCTTTCTTTAATTACACTTAAGACCATGAATCACTCTACCCAGCCCTAATACCTCACGGTCTTATCTTTCTTTAATTACACTTAAGACTATGAATCACTCTACAGGGCCCTAATACGGTTTTACCTCACGGTCTTATCTTTCCAGAATTATCCTTAAGACCATGAATCACTTTACCCACCCCTAATACGTCATGGTCTTATCTCTCTATAAGTTAACTTAAGACCATGAATCACTCTTACTAGCCCTAAAACCTCATGGTCTTATCTTTCGAGAATTATTCTTGAGACCATCAATCACTACCCAGCCCTTGTATCTCATGGTCTTATCTTTCTAGAAATATCCTTAAGACCATGAATCAATATACCCACCCCTAATACCTCAATAGTCTTATTTCTCAGTAAGTTTCCTTAAGACCATGAATCACTCTTACTAGCCCTAATACCTCAGGGTCTTATCTTACGACCACGAATAACTCTACCCAGCCCTTATACCTCATGGTCATATCTTTCAAGGAATATCCTTAAGACCATGAATCACTCTACTCATCCCTAATACGTCATGGTCTTATCTCTCCATAAGTTTCCTTAAGACCATGAATCACTCTACCTAGCCCTTATACCTCAGGGTCTTATCTTTCTAGAATTATCCTTTAGACCAGGAATCACTCTACCCACCCCTAGTACATCTCTATAAGTTTCCGTAAGACCTTAAATCACTATACCTACATGTAGCCCTAATATCTCATGGTCTTCTCTTTCTAGAATTATCCTTAAGACCATGAATCACTTTACCCAACCCTAATATCTCATGGTCTTATCTTTCTAGAATTATCCTTAAGACCATGAATCACTTTACCCAGCCCTGATATCTCATGGTCTTATCTTTCTAGAATCATCCTTAAGACCATGAATCACTTTACCCAGCCCTAATATCTCATGGTCTTATCTTTCTAGAATTATCCTGAAGACCATGAATCACTCTACTCACCCCTAATGCGTCACAGTCTTACGTCTGTATAAGTTTCAAGTCAATTTTTGTAAAAGTGTGAAATTCTCAATCTTTATAATGCCATATCATTATTCTGAGAATTTTCTCTTTGTTCACAATGGTTTATTTAAAAATACAACCTTTTATCTTTAGATAACAACCTGAAATGTCAAATATATGTATGCATGGCTGATTAGTGGATTCCCACAGCCTTTAAAGATTGGTCCCTTGGGAGAGTTAATAATATCAATGTTTAACTAATTACAGAAATTGGGTTTTCATTAAGCATGGAGTTTTAATATAAAATATTTTTAAAGATAAATGAATCAGACTGGCGATAGAGTTTTGGATTCCCGCAAAGTATTTAAGAGAAATGGATTAAAATGAAATATACCACTTTTTAATTCAACAAGTGAAAAAAGTTTTCTTCTATAAGTAATTTTCGAATTTTACCTACACAAAAAATATATTAAAATTGTTTTTGAAGTGAATTTTTTTTTCTGTGCACATGAGATGGCTTAATGTCAGAAAAATTTGAAGATTAGATATTGGTCATATATAAAGAAAGTCTATTAGTTTCACAAACACCTAAAAATGGAAAAATATTTATACCCCCGCTCCGAAGGAGAGGGGTATACTGTTTTACCAGTGTCCGTCCGTCATTTCGTCCGTCCGTCCGTCATTCCGTCACACATTAAAATTTTCGTAACATTTTTCTCAGCTACTTTAAATCGTAGCTTGCTGATATTTTGCATCAAGCTTCATATCGGTATGTTGTATTGTGGTATGCATTTTGAAATCCATCCGACATCTACTTCCTGTTTACCAAGGAATAAACTGGGTAAAAAACATCGAAAAATTCACACATTAAAATTTTCTTAACATTTTTCTCAGCTACTATAAGTCGGAGCTTGCTGTTATTTTGCACCAAGCTTCATATCGGTATGTTGTATTGTGGGATGCATTTTGAGATCCATCTGACATCTACTTCCTGTTTACCGAGGAAAAAACTGGGTCAAAAACATAAAAAAATTCACACATTAAAATTTTCGTAACATTTTTCACAGCTAAATCGTAGCTTGCCGATATTTTGCATCAAGCTTCATATCGGTATGTTGTATCGTCGGATGCATTTTGAGATCCATCCAACATCTACTTCCTGTTTACCTAGGAAAAAAATGGGCAAAAAAACACCGAAAAATGGTACTTTCATTATTTTTTGAGTTAGAGTGTTTATTTTTTATTCAATTTTGATGTGGGTTTTTTTTGTTCGTAGGATTCGTTATAAAAATACCTTTCGGAAGTATGCCAACGGGTTTGACGTAGCTCTTACCGTTTCCGAGATACAACAACAAATGTATAAGGGGTTGAAAGGGCCAACGCCCAAAATCGTAACTTTTTTTATTTTTAGTGCAATTTCGACAATTTTTTTTTAATATATTTGTTTTTTGGAGAATAAAAAGGATATGTCAATGGATTTTAGCTATTGACAGGCATTTTGGAGTAAAAAGGAGTCAAAGGGGGAGGAAACGGTACTTTTAAAGGGTATATAGATATTTTATTTTTTCATCAGATTTTGATGGGATTTTTTTATTGGATTCGTGTTTGTAAGAGCTTTCGATAGTATGTCAACAGATTTGACTTAGCTCTTTCTGTTTCTGAGATATAAGGGGTCGAAAGGGACCAACGTCCGAAATCGTACTTTTTTATTTTAAGTTCGATTTTGACAAACTTTTTTTTGTAATATAGTACAAAAAGGATATGGCAATGGATTTTATTTATTTTAATTTGAATAGTTCTGTCAGAAATCCTGCTGTGTCCAAAACCTTACTGTGTCCACACTTACTTTGTGCCAACCCTTGCCCTAATGTACACCAGTTCAATGAGCGGGGGTATTTAAGTCTGCCATTCGGTGACAGCTCTTGTTTTTTTTATAAGAGTCATTTCAGCAGACATTTCTTATCACTCAATGGGCTTACTTAAGTTAGGTGAGCGATACAGGCTCACCTGAGCCTCTAGTGATCATGATTCAGATGTCTTGCAGCCTAACCGGAATTATGTCTCCCCCTCCAGGGGAGACATATTGTTTCTGTCGTGTCCGTCCGTTCGTGTGTCCGTCACAAAAGTTTGTGAACATGAAATCTTCAACACCTTATATGGGATTGACATTAAACTTGACACACTTAATAATCATGATATGAAGATGTGCATATTGTTTTTAGCTCACCTGACCCAAAGGGTCATGTGAGCTTTAGCCACAATGAAGCGTCTGGCGTCTGTTGTCGTCCATCGTCGTCTTCGTAAACTTTTCACACTCTGAAACGGCTGAGCCAGTTTGGACCAAACTTGGCAGGGATGGCCATTGGATCTTCCCCTTTCAGAATTGTATCCGACAGCCCCGCCCGCCAACCAAGATGGCGGCCATGGCTAAAAATAGAAAATTCAGCAAAAAATCATTAAAAATCTTCTCCTCTGAAACTACTTGGCCAATTGGGACCATACTTTGATGGAATGGTCCTTGTGTGGTCCCCGTTCAGAATTATATCCGTTGGACCCGAGGTCCATGTAAATTGGCCGCCAACAGCCGACATAGTTTTAACATAGGACCCTATCTGAAAAACATTGAAAAATCTTCTTGTCTGAAACTACTCAGCCAATTGGAACCTAACTTTGATGGAATGGTCCTTTGATGGTCATCTTTCAGAATTATATCCGTTGGACCCAAGGTCCATCTAAGATGGCTGCCATTAGCGGCCATAGTTTTAACATAGGACTCTATGAGAAAAACAATAAAAAATCTTCTTGGCTGAAACTGCATGGCCAGTTGGGACCAGACTTTGGTGAAATGGTCCTTCAGTGGTCCCCTTTCAGAATGACATCTGTTGGACCTGAGGTCCATCCAAGATGGCCGCCATCAGCCGACATAGTTTTAACATAGGACCCTATGGGAAAAATATTGAAAATCTTCTTGTCTGAAACTACTCAGCCAGTTGGAACCAAACTTTGATTTGAATGGTCCTTGGATGGTCCCCTTTCAGAATTATGTCCATTGAACCCAAGGTCCATCCAAGATGGCCGCCATTAGCGGCCATAGTTTTAACATAGGACCCTATGGGAAAAACAATAAAAAATCTTCTTGTCTGAAACTGCATGGCCAGCTGGGAACAGACTTTGGTGAAATGGTCCTTTGGTTGTCCCCTTTCAGAATTATATCTGTTGGACCAGTGGTCTATCCAAGATGGCTGCCATCAGCCGACATAGTTTCAACATAGGACCCTATTGGAAAAACATTTAAAAATCTTCTCGTCTGAAATTACTTAGCCAGTTGGGACCAAACTTTGATGTAATGGTCCTGGATGGTCCCCTTTGAGAATTAAAACCATTGGATCTGAGGTCCATCCAAGATGACTGCCATCAGCTGACAAGTTTTTACATAGGACCCTATAGAAAAAATGTTGAAAAATCTTCTTATTTGAAACTGCATTGCTAATTTGAACCAGACTTAGTGTAATAGTTTTGGATGGACCCCTTTCAGAATTGCATCCATTGGTCCAGAGGTCCATCCTCTGAAGTGGCTAACTTCAGTCAGATGAGCGATACAGGCTCACCTGAGCCTCTAGTTTTTTATGACGATCCACAATTTTTCCCAGAGTTGCGGCCCTTTATGACCTAGAAAATTCAGTTCAATATAGGGTATATACCGGTAGTTTGTGAACGGGAATTTTCCGACACCTTACATGGGATTGGAAGAAAACTTGACACACTTAATCATATGAAGATGTGCATATGGTTTCTTCATGACGAGTCACAAATTTTTCCTAGAGTTATGGCCCTTTATGACTTAGAAAATTCAGTTCAGTATAGGGTATATGGATGGTTTGTGAACATAAATTCTCCAACACCTTACATGGGATTAAAGTAAAACTTGACATGTGTAAGTATCATGATGTTAAGATGTGCATATCAATAATTCAATACATTATAGCATAAATTTACCTATGATTCGTGTATGAATAGAACTATCAAGGAGAAAAAGAAGGGGGTGGGGGAGACATGTTTTAATTTACTATAGCAACCTCCTCCTAGTTTATTAGCTCACCTGACCCGAAGGGTCATGTGAGCTATTGCTACCAATTGGCGTCCGCCGTCCCTCCGTCCGTGCATCCGTCGTTAGCTTTTCACATTTTAATCTTCTCCTCTGAAACCGCTTGGCCAAATGGAACCAAACTTAGCAAGAAGCATCTATGTAAGGTCCTTTATAAAATTTGTTCATTTCGACTCGTTCGGAAAACAAACATGGCCGCCATGGGCAATTCTCAATTCTGATTGGCTGAATTTTCAAAAATCTTCACCTCTGAAACCAAATGCCCAAATAGAACCAAACTTGGCAGGAAGCAACTATGTAAGGTCCTTTTTCAAGTTTGTGCATTTCGTCCCAATCGGAAAACAAACATGGCCGCCATGGGCAATTCTCAATTCTGATTGGCTGATTTTCAAAAATCTTCTCCTCTGAAACCACATGGCCAAATGGAACCAAACTTGGCAGGAAGCATCTATGAGAGGTCCTTTACAAAGTTTGTTCATTTTGTCCTGGTCGGACTTCAAACATGGCGGCCATGGGCAATTCTCAATTCTGATTGGCTGAATTTTCAAAAATCTTCTTCTCTAAATGGCTGGGCCAAATGGAACCAAACTTGGCAGGAAGCATCTATGTAAGGTCCTTTATAAAGTTTGTTCATTTTGGCCCGATCGGAAAACAAACATGGCCGCCATGGGCAATTCTTAATTCTTATTGGCTGTTTTTCAAAAAATCTTCTCCTCTTCGTCCGGATCGGACAACAAACATGGCCGCCATGGGCAATTCTCAATTCTGATTGGCTGAATTTTCAAAAATCTTCTCCTCTGAAACCACATGCCCAAATGGAACCAAACTTGGCAGGAAGCATCTATGTAAGGTCCTTTATCAAGTTTGTTCATTTCATCCTGATCGGACACAAACATGGCCGCCATGGGCAATTCTCAATTCTGATTGGCTGATTTTCAAACATCTTCTCCTCTGAAACCACTTAGCCAAATGGCAGGAAGCATCTATGGGAGGTCCTTTACAAAGTTTGTTCATTTCGTCCTGGTCGGACTTCAGACATGGCCGCCATGGACAATTCTCAATTCTGATTGGCTGAATTTTCAAAAATCTTCTTCTCTGAAACGACTGGGCCAAATGGAACCAAACTTGGCAGAAAGCATCTATGTAAGGTCCTTTATAAAGTTTGCTCATTTCGGCCCGATCAGAAAACAAACATGGCTGCCATGTGCAATTCTCAACTCTGATTGGCTGAACATCTTGTATCCGTAACTTCTCCTACATTGTTAATGGAATTTCATGAAACTTTTAGTCTAATCATGTAGTTGCGCACCTCCTATTTTATATTTTGATCAGATTGATTTTTAGGGTTTCATAGGCATAACATATGGACTTAGCAACATGCATCAAAATGGGGTACACATCTAGTATCCGTAACTCCACCTAAGCTGCCTGATGAAATTTCATGAAACTTCCGCATAATCCTAGTCGCATCATGTAGTTGTGCACCTCCTATTTAAAATTCCATCTGACAACTGGGGTAAGAAAGATTTGGGGAGCAGGGTGTATACTTAGTGAGCTTTGCTCACAATACTTTTAGTGTTTTTCATGCTGATGGCCGCCATCAGTGGACATAGTTTTAGCATAAGACCTTATGGGAAACTGTTGAAAAATTTTCTTCTCTGAAACCAGATAACCAATTTAAAGCAAACATTGCATGGATTGTCCTTGGATGGACCTCTACAATAGATATGTTTTTCATGCCAATCGGAAATTCAAGATAGCCACCATCAGCAGACATAGTTTTAACATAGGACTGTATGGGAAAATGTTGAAAAAATCTTCTCCTCTGAAACAAGATGGATGGGCCGCTACAAAAGATGTTTTTTGTGCCGATCTGAAATTCAAGATTGCTGACATCTCCGGACATAATTTGAACATAGGACCCTATGAAATATGTTTAAAAATTTTCTATATTCGCATGGATGGTCTTCAGACCTCTACAAAAGATATTTTTTTGTGTGTTGGTTGGAATTTCAAGATTGCCACCTTCAGTGAACATAGTTTTAACACAATACCATATGGGAAAATGTTAAAACAAATTTTCTTCTTTAAAACCAGTAAACTAATTTAAAGGAAACATGGATGGTCTTTAGATGGACCTCTGCAAAAGATATGTTTTTTGTGCTGACTGGAAATTCAATGGAAGATGGCCACCACCAGTGGACATAAGAGTGATACAGGCTCACCTGAGCCTTTAGTTCCATATTCATGATATTACTTTTTTACCATAAACTGGACAGACTTTTTTTCCTACTACCATGCAGTATTAGGCAGTGTTTGATGTGCTATTCAAAGGAAAGTTCAGACTATTTTGTTTATAAGATCTTTCCGTGAATCATTATCAAATTAGTTAATAAGGTACAAAGTTAAGGATATTCAATTTTAAGTATACATGTAGGTCGACCATTTAAAAAAAAATGAAATGATTTTTCATTCACAGGTAAGAAGACGTCGGTTAGTATGGTTAGCTGGTAACCAGTCTACTCCATCTGGAACCAGCTCACAACAGGATGGAGCATCATCATCTATTCTGTCATCAGACGGACAATCCAGCCAGCCATCCACATCCTCACAGAATAGAAACCTTCCAAGTAATTTTGTAACAGTATTCATAAATGCAGACTTTGATTAGATTATGGAGAAAGATAAAAGACTGAGAAAGTTCATACAGTAGAGCATATGTTGGGACTGTCAATTTAATCAAGAAATGCATGGTGTTTTAGTAATTGATGGCAGATTATCATTATTATATGGAATACCCACTTATGAAACTGAAAGAGTGGTTCTGGAAATGGATGGTGTTGGAGCCATTCTTATTCAAGTTATCTTTGACTCTAATAGAGGTCGTGTGTGATAACTTCAATAAGGCCAAAAACATCGACATGTAGGCTATTCTTTTCAAAGGATTAAAAGTAGAAGTAGACAGCTTCCTTTTCCCCCCATATTCTAAGATTTAAGTTCCACTTTAATGATAATTTTTAGCTTATCTTTGTACGTAATCAGTGGCGAGTATCATCAGACAATGTTTATTTGTTGCCATACTTTTATGCTGCTTCCAAAAGTACTTTGGAACATTTTCACATATTTTGTACATATATATACATGTATTGTCAGTTTTGTTTTACTGTATACTGTCAGATTGTACTCTTCTTCACAATGATGTAGTAATTTTCCTTATTTTCCGTTCATCCCCTAGATTAATGAAGGATATATTTTTTTTGACATACAGGTAGCCCGAGTGTAGATCCCATCACACCAGATTCACAGAGAAGTATGGATGATGATTCAGAATGTTCAGAAAAACAGTAAGTATGAGCTCTGAAGTCTAGATCAAACTCCTGACCCAAAGGGTCATGTGAGCTTTTGCTACCACTTGGCGTCCGTCGTCCGTCTGTCATCCATCGTCCGTCGTAAACTTTTCACATTTTAATCTTCTTCTCTGAAAGTACTTGGCCAATTGGAACCAAACTTGCATGGAATGGTCCTTGTGTGGTCCCCTTTCAAAATTGTCTCTCATGACCCCTCCCGCCAACCAAGGTGGCCGACTAAAATGACATAGCTTTAACATGGGACCCTGTGGGAAAAATGTTTTAAAAATCTTCTCATCAGAAACTGCTTGGCCTATTGGGACCAAACTTTGATGGAATGGTCCTTAGGAGATTTGATTTGAAATTTGAGGTGGCCGCCATCAGCGGATATAGTTTTAACATAGAACCCTATGGCAAAGTGTTGAAATATTTTCTTCTCTGAATTCAGTAAACCAATTTAAAGCAACCATTGCCTGAATGGTCCTTGGATGGACCTCTACAAAAGATATGTTTTTTTTTGTG
>JAOXYH010206603.1:0-15882 GCA_028566455.1 Botula fusca | reverse complement strand
AGGACGTCCTTGACTGGTGTGAGCAAAGAAGTTAGGAGTTTCGATAGTGGCTTTGTGGTACACTTGGCGCGCCCAGCGATAAATCTCTGTTTGTATGGACTCTTATGAAGTTTAGGAATCCAATAAATGGAAAGGAGATTTTTGTTGTCATCGGACACAGTCATACCAAAGGAAGACATAACAGATATGTGATTATTGATTATGTATTCTCTTGGTATAGTATTTGGTGTATACGTAGGATTACCGCGTGAATTGTCAATGTCCATCTCCTTAATCAGACAGTCGATATAGTGTCTTTTGAAGACAAAAACAATGTTAGGGGGCTTGTCAGCTGGAACAATGACATAATTGTGAGACAGTCTTAATCAGACAGTCGATATAGTGTTTTTTTTTTCAGATAAAAACAATGTCAGGGGCCTTGTCAGCTGGAACAATGACATAATTGTCATGAAGGTAGGTCAACGGCTTAACAACACGGGGATCTTTAAAAATGCTGTTTGTTTTGGAACTCATAGATGTTTTTAGGCGCCGAATATGAGCAAGCATTAATGACTTTATCGACCTGATCCAGTCCGAAAGTGTTTCTGGGCTTATTCTTAATAAAATTAAAACTGAAAGAATATGACTTGGTAAGCAAAAGCGAACGTAAGATAAAACATTCGAAGGAATTCAGTGGTGTAATACCCCAGTGAAATGTAAGGTTTCTATTTCGGTCAAAAATAAAGAACATTGCAATAAATTAAATATAGAAAAAAAAAATAAAATACAGAACTTAATAAATGCATGCAAGAAAAGAAAACTAACCATGATATGCAGGATTATTGTTATGTCGAGTACCTTACCTATTATCACATATATTGCTTCAGTCTCAACAATAGAAAAAAAAATACATAAACAAATTTAAATTGGTTTATTCATTTATTTGGGTTGGTAAAAGCAAAAAAATAACTATTTGTTGATCAGCCTAGACTTATTCCTCCAATTCCTCCAAATAAAATGATGAATTTCAAAGCTTTAAAGCAATGCCTCCTTATTATTATGATGTTTTTGGAGAAAATTACCTTGTTTTCAAAATGAATATAGATAATACAAAATCTCTTAATTTCTGCAATGAATCCCCACTTTTTACTTTGAAATTTTAAGAACCTAGATATAAAGCGGAGGTGAGTAAAACAATTTAGTAAAAGAATTTAATCAAATACATGTAATATAAGACAACAAATTATATGGGGTAACAGAAATATGAATAAAAACAAATAGTAAAAGTCTTATATTTCAATACCGGGTAAAAAGTAATATTATCTACATAAATGATGTCATTGACGTCAAAGGTTTTATACCAAAGTAATTTTAGTAAAGCTACATAACAAAACTAACTAGATATCTGAGTTCCAAATAACAAAAAATATTGTACCAAAAGAATGGAAAAGTGTATCAAAAACGACTCAATCTAAACAAAGTAGTGTGAAAACTAATTCAAACTTTCAATTAAAAGTTGGAGAAATAAATAAATGTAATAACTTCTATAAACTAAAAACGTTAAACACTAAAGGTATTTATAATATTATGTTTGAAAGAGAGTATCATATTGTAAATACAAAGACAGTATAATCCCCAAACCTAAAATTTACATTTAGAAATATCCATGAAAGTAGACTGAGTAAAAATTTTTTAATGCAAAATACTTCACTCTACTCTGACAAGTAAGGAAAATATATATAGATGGAAGATATCGGACACTGCTAACTATAACATCTGTGCAGAAACAGAAAATTATGAACAGTTCTTCATTAACTGCAAATCCGTGAAGAAATTTTGGCATTAAATTGAAAACAAATTATTCTTTAAAATTCCAGAAGAACCAGGGTACAGATTATATGTTTTAGTCCATACGTACGATACTCCCGAAGGTGCGTTTTCTATCCAGATTTTTTTTATGGAGGGTTCCTGCTGACTAATTAGCTTCTCAATCAGGGTTTTTTTTTTTTTTTGAAAAGTCTGAAATCTTCACTTCGTAAAATTTACGATCATTAGCACGAATTGTTTGATCGTCTCGCATATGATTGACAATCTGTTTCATGTGTCATAGTGGAGTCTCCTTCCTCCAACTTCTCATTCGTGACTGCCTTCCGGATTTTCGCCATGAGTAACACCAAGGGTGTCACGTGTGAAGCAGCCACCAGAGTTCGCCCCTAGTTTTTGGTGGGGTTTATGATTGTAATTTCATGTTTTTAGTTTCCGTGTTGTTTTGCTTCATTGTTGAGTGTCGTGCTCGTTGCTTTGTCCAATCACGGTCTGGTCTATTGCCCTCAGGTATGCGAGTTTGCATGATGGTTTGGTATCTACTATATTTTATTTTATTTAAACCGCCACAGAAAACGTATTTAAATTACAACATCTTTGGAAAATATGTCTTTCAGCATCTTTTTGGTTAACATGTTCCCCATGTCGAAACTAGTTTTGCACTTTAATACATTTTTATCCAAATATGCACTCATTTCGAAAATCTAACGAAATCGATAATTTTATTATCAATATTAGATAAATTTATGCTTAATTTTTCCTGCAGGATGGTAATTGAGAGATTTAGAGCATTTTATCACTTCCCAATTCGAGGGACAAAAAAGTGGCTCTTACCAAATCTTCTTGACCAAAAAATGTTCCATCTCAGAAAATTCTCCAAACGTCGTAAGCTTAATGATATCTGTACTCACTGTAATTTATAAAATCGACAAAACTCTTTTGTTTTTAGGTACAAACGTAAACTTATGTTTATCACTTCTCGGCTATGTAAACTTTGGGCCAAAAGGGAGATTCAAAGATGCACGTTGTCTTTTTCTAGAAAAAAAAATGCGAACCAAAGTTATTTTGCCTGAAAATCTCGCATCACCCTTGATTTTATTCTTTATTAACTATAGCTAAATATATATTTTCATATAACCCCAAAAGTCTATTTTCATAATAATTTCTTTTTAATGTACGTCTTGATGCATCACCATCCTCTCCTCTAAAGCTACATTTTTTCCAACGCCAATTTTGCGTTGTTGTCGTAGGTCCGGCCTTCTCTTGGTGAACATAAACGTAATAACGAGAAGCAATGTCACAAACACTTTACCTAAAAATTGAAAGGCGTATAGACGATACCGAAAATCAACTACATCATATAAGGAGCATTCTCTCGTCTGTCCACAGCTAGTATTCCATAATTTGCAACAGGTATCTATTATTTTACCGACCAATATTGGTCCTGGAAGAAATCCTGTCAACAGAAAAAAGTTAAGTTATTGTGTTGTGCAATATGAATGTCCTTTACGGGTTGAGAGCAGCGAATTAGCCGGAATGCAAAAATTTATCTTGTGGCTGATACCGCATATTATATATTATACAATGACTATATTATACAATGACTGTATGCAAAGACAGCTAAACGTGTACGTGTACAAAAAATGAACACGATTCTAAAAACTACTCTCTAGTTCTTTCTAGGCTTTCAGTTTGATGGCCAAAGTGTCAGAAAGTTACATTTTATACATAAGATCATTAATCCGAAATTGGATTTCGTCTCAATTTTTAAAATTTATTACAGTACAATTTCCATAAACATTAGCCCGGCAAAGTACACATATATACATGTATTTGAAGAGTTTCGTCTGTAGCTTTTTTCATTTATATATCACTTACCCAAAAGTGAATGGGTTAGAGTACGGAACGATATTGCCATTGCTTTGTCCTTTTCCGCAACACATCTGCAAGGAAAGTTATATGACAGCTAATGTTGTGCTACATCATCATGTGCTTCTGATGAATTTCGAGTTAACTGATGGTACTGCCTGAAGTTTTGACCGAGTCCAAATGCTTCTTTATAGACATTTTTTACTAAAACTATTAAATCGTAAAAATTCAAATCATCATTCAACCTATTGTTTTACGGAGGCAGCACATGAATCTTAAATTATAAAAGTAAGATAGCATTACATTTTAACCGGTAGTAAGCAGTTTGAGTTCACGGTTATGTTTTTATCAAGACTCAAGTCATCGCTTCAAAAATTTTACGGCCGTCATTATGAACTTGTAAACCGTGTTTGTATGTCCATCTTCACTATGAGAACAGTTTTTTTCGTAATTGTAGGTTTATTCTTCCGTTTCCGGATGTGACTTACTGGGCATGTCATGTGCAACTCGACGGGTGTTTCAAGAAAAGCAGGGATGCCTAACTACTCTATCGGTGCACATGGTCCATGCTCCCGGTGTTTGGTGGACTCCGAGATGATCATTTAATTTTTAAATGGTATTCAGATTTGTGAATGTTGTATATGATGCTTGTTGTTCTTTTCGAGATTTGTCTTTGCCCTTGATTTTCGGTTATTGAAAATCTAAATCTGACTTCTCTTACATCATGTACATATTGCATATGAAATAAATACTTTTCTTAATCTAAAGTGTATTACAACTCAGGAACAATATAAAAGGAGAAATACAAAAAGTATATTCATACATGTTATCGAAAAGTTAACGACAAAAACCACAACTCAAAATAATCACGAGGTTCTACGAAAACATTAATAAGTAATCTCTCCTGGTATACACCGAATAATCAAAAGTTTGGAAAAATTTATTTCGAAGAACATGTAGATCCCAGGACAGAAAGCGAAAACATGCCGAGATTAATTGAGAAATAGACAATGAATTAAGTAAATTGCGACTCTCCAAAATTGTTGATACCAGTGATGAGCTGAGATAAAGCGAATAGCTGAAGAAAATCTGAAAAAGCTGTAAAATAATGAATAAGCTAGGATCTTTACAGAAAATAACATCAGGTCTAGTAAAATCTAGCTGCATTAACAGGACATAGTTAATTCATACAAACCGCATTATAAAGATAAATTCCGGGATTACACTCGTTGCGGATATCACGGTAAACAAGGCGGCAAAGAAAATGAAAATGTACAACATGTTACAGTCTGTTGAACACAGTCCTGGTAGAGCAGTGGCATTCTTTCCGACACATCCACAGTTAGTAAAATGCTGGAAAAGAATACTAGTCTATAATACTGAAAAGGTATGGAAGCCAGATGCGGCCATTTCGACTTTTCGTGTTTTGGCTTGTTCGTCTTTCTGTATTGACCAGGCTGAAAAAGTTGAATGTCGAAATTTCATGTGGATACTAGAAAAGCGAAAAGTCGAAAACTCTTTAAGTCGAAATAATAACGAGAAAATCGAGATACAAAAGCGAAAAGTCGAAATGCTACTTCTGGTTTCCATAGGAAGGTCATGTTTAAATGGTAGTGGTTGTGGTTTTAAAGTATTTTATAAGTTATGAAAACCAGTAATTTGGACTCAGTTGTACTTTTCGATATAAAATTATGAAATTGGACTTTTTTGTCGAATGCCATGTCTTGTATAAAGGTTGATTATTTCAGTAAATGCGATCACGAATGAAGCCATGCCCCTTTTCGGTCAGCAGTAAGAGAAAAAGAATCTGATATTAAACTGTAAAAACGTTAAAAAGTTATATAAATATTTCATTAATTCAGCGCAACACACAGCCACAAATAATATATTGATATTGCTGCAACTGTGGATCATCGCCTATTAATCTTCAAACATTAAATAAATTCCTCGTGCATAAACCATTTGACAGAATATATCTTACTCGTCCTTCTTTTCTTGTACAGCCAGCGGTACAGGAAGAATAATAATTATTGTTGTCAGAACCACAAACGGGAAAGTACTGATCCGGATCACAATAACAGCTCTCAAGACATGAGGACACATTTGAACTGAAAATATACATTGTCTTACTAAGATTTTTCGACGTACACTGCATTCACCAGTAGAATTTCTCTTTATTTACAATTTAGTTAATATGATGTTCTAATTTCAGTTTCTATGTATTCCGTTTGATGTTTATCGTTGTTTTCCTACTCTTGCCTAAATGCCTGGATTTTCAGTTTTTGTATCATTGTGTGAACAGCGGATTTTTTTTCTGTATACTGAAATTGATGTACATTGATTTAGCATTTTGAGTGAAATGTAGAGTAAGGATTTATTATATGTACTTAATGTAGAGTAAGGATTTAGTATATGTAGTAAAATGTAGTTAGGAATCGATTTAATATGTGAAGTAAAATGTAGAGTTAGGATTAAGTATATATGTAAAATATACAGTTAGGATTTATTGTATGTAGTAAATGAAGCGTTAGAATTTAGTATATGGAGTTAGATGTAGCGTTAGGATTGAGTATTTGTAGTAAAATGTAGCGTTAGGATTGAGTATTTGTAGTAAAATGTAGAATTGACATTTAGTCTTTGTTGAGATTAAGTATCTGTAGCAAAATTCAGAGGTAAGATTTAGTATATGTAGTAAAATGAAGAGTAAGCATTTAGTATTTATAGTAAAAACCCACATCTCATATACAAGTTCAAATGTGGTAACCGCAACATTAAACTGCATGTGACATTAGGGTGACTTTGCCTGCGTGTGAAGCACTTCTCTTGATTAATCTTCATTAGACACGCTAGTAGCCAAAATCTTGATATGTTTTAATAAATCATATTTAACAAACCAATACATTTGAAAACAGCCAAAGGTATTAAATGAGCACTCAGATATGAGGCAAAAATGTGTAAAATTCAAGATTTCAAAGAATTTCCAGTGTTGGAAAGATGTAAAATGTATCTTCCCAACACATATTCCAATGCCTAAAATATATAACAGCATACACCTCAAGCACGGGGATACGATCTACTTAGTATATGAAGTAAGATGTAGCATTAGGATTTAGTATTTTTGGGAAAATGTAGAGTTGGGATTTAGTATATGTAGTAAAATGAAATTTTAAGATTTAGTACATGTGTATGTAGTAAAATGTAGAGTTATGATTCTATATATGTATTAAGATGCAGAGTTTGGATTTAGTATTTGTAGTGAAATGTGTAGTTAGGATTTAGTCTACATGTAGTAAAATGTACAGTTATGATTTAGTGAACATAGTATAATGTAGAGTAAGATACTGTAGATTTGGCCTTTTAGTGGCCAAATTGCCAGAATATCCAAAATTGTCCACATTACAAGCATTTTGATAATTATTATTGATAAATCCTTTCTAAATTATATTCTTTAAAGAAAACAAGACAAGTTTATGCTTTACAAAGCAACAAATCGTCTTTGGTTTGATGGCTTTGTTGCGTTATCTGCGTATCTTCACGACAGTTGTTATTTTATTGTCACTTCATCAGAGTCGACTTTATCGACAAACGCAACTTGTCTATTTTGAATAACGTCGACTTTACTTGCAACAACAGAACATGGCGACAAGTGAAAGTGAATATAATCATTATCTAAAATATCTTTGTGACGTTTTGAAAATATCTTTAATGACATTCAGACCAGTCTCAGCGCAGTTCAGTTGGACAAAGATCCTTACTACAGTATCATCGTCACTGAAATATTTTGCGACACTGAATCAAACAGGACTTCAATAGTCCTTAGCTTTTTTTAATTTCCAACCTGTGTCCAACAGCTATGTATATTTCCAGGATGGCTTCTATACGAAAAGTAGAAAATTCTTTCAATGGCTACAGTTCGTTTATTTGAAGCCATATGTAGCTTTTTTATTTAAGAAAATACCCGTATGAATCCACTGTGGCAATTTTAGCTACATTTGCCCAGAATAATCCTTGGATGGTCCCCTTCACATTTTTATCAGGCAATCCCGCCTTCCATCCAGATGGCTTCTATTGCAAAAGAATAATTTTTTTTTCAAATTGCCATTATGTTCATTTAAAACTGTAAATAGATAAAATTTGAACTGTAGGTACATGATCATTAGCAATTTACTTATATATTATGGCTTTTTTAATCGACTTTGAACTTTTGCCGATCTTATTTTAAGGTTTATTTAAATAAGAGATAAATGATCATTTAAAAATCTCCACATCAGAAACAACTGGGCAAATTTGCACAAAACTTTACCGAATGGTCCTTTTGGTGGTCCCCTTTCCATAACTAAAAATAGAAATTCTACTAATGGCTGCAATTAGTTTATTTGAAGCCTGGTTTTAATGAAATTGGAAATACAGACGTATATCTACAACGTATGATTTCTTTGAAATAAAGTTGAAGTGAGGTTATGATGAACATTTGCCTGTTTTTACTAATAATAACTAAAGAAGCTACTTCGGAAACGACAGTAATCCCCACACCCCTACATAATCGCTTATCACAGTTAAACCTACATCTACATTGTATAAATAGTGTACAAAGAAAAAAATTAAAGAGATGTTTTAGGTCACATTCCTAATGCCTTCATTGATTGTTCCAAAATTAACCCCTGTAGGCCTCTTATTCGAAAATTGGAATTCTAAGACTCTATTTGGAAAGTACGTGCAGTGTGCAATAAATACTGTTTGGAAATAAATCCATAAAGTGAGTAATGAAAGAGTTCCACCATTTTCACAACCAAAATCAAATACAGTGGGCCCCTTGTTAAAAACAGTTTATATTTTAAAACCTTTTTGTGGGTCTAATTAATGTATATAATAATATATTGTGATAAAATGCATAAAATTAAAACTGAAAGTGATATTTAAGTCATGTGCTTGAAACTGACGCTTTCACAAAAAAGGAGTTTAGATCACACGTTTAGATTCAACTATGCTAGCAAGAAATTCGCCTACCGTAGGCCTCCATTTTGACACCCTTGTACATAATATATATAATGATAATATATATAAATAAAATGCATAAAATTCAAACTGAAAGTGGAATTTAGGCCTCACGCTTGAACATCACAATTTTCGACCCTTTTGGACCCCTTGTTTGAAAATCAAAATTCCACAACCTTATTACGCCTCTACATAATGTATATAATAATACTTTATAGAAATAAAATGCATAAAATTAAAACTGAAATAATAGTTTAGGTATCATGCTTCTTTCTTACAATTTCACAATTTTCAACCCTTATGGCCCCATTGTTTTGAAATCGAAATTGCAAAACCGTATTGCACATCTACATACATTATATAACGATACCATCTAAGATTAAAAAAAATGTATTTCGCGGCACATGAAAATGAGACGGACGGACTGATGACGGAGCGACGGAGGCAACGACAATATTTCTGAACTTTCATTCGAAAATGAAGGGAAAAATATGGCATCAGTAGGCAGAAAACTGTTTATAAATCACATCATCTGAAACCATTGACCAAGTTGAAAAGTACCTGACCATAATTCTTACTAGGTTTCCCCCTTTCTGTCGGGTTTGCCTTCTGCCCAAGACAAAACTTTCTTCATATGGGTAATCAGCTTTGTTTTGAACCTCGCATTTTTAATTAATCAAATCAACCGGATATGCATAATAATCAGTTCTTTAAATTATATTTGAGTTTAACCCACCATTTTCATTTACAAATGACTGTTCCAGATCAGGCGTGTGACAGCTTTCTATCAATTGTTCTGAAGATTTCTCGAGCTTGTCGTACCCATCGACTTTATGCTGTCGGGCATTTCCATTAGAGTTTAGTATTTTGTTATTACTTCTATGTCTTTTGAGGACATTGAATTTTTACTAAAATTAGAACTACCTTTCTAAAATGGACAGATTGAAGCCAAAGTTAGTGAAACAGGCACAAGGAAACCTATTGTTGTCGCTATGTCTTATATTGTAATAGCGTCTGCTTAAATCTGATTATTTCTATATGTATATCCAAAAGACATGCCTTATTTTAAAAAGTAGTTCCACGAAATTATATCGGGAACCATATATGTCCTGTATATCCTTACATGTACATACTGTTTAATATATGAATAGATTTACCGAAGACATTCTATCTCATTGAAGATGTAATGATTCTGTGCTATGCAACTCAAATTTTTGAATTTGCATCATAATTTTAAGCTTGAAGCTGATATTGTTAAAGAGTTAAGACAAAGTTGTGGTTGCCCCAAACGTTCTTTGTTTGGATAGATGTTGTTTTTTTTATTTAAAGTAAAAATTATCTGTGAAATTGTCTTATAGGACTTGCGATGATTGAATGAACTGTCAAGGAAAGCAACTCCATAAAAACTTCTTGAATGTCTAAATAGTCTCTGAATGTGAATTCAAAGGTTTTAGGAATTACCCTTGTACAGTAATGTAGTACTTGTGATGATGAGAACTTGCAACTGTTACTCCGAAAAAAACTAGAGAAAATGGGATTTTTTTTCATGCTCATCTATAATTATCTACATATTTAATGCAAAGTTTGAAAAGTTCACTTGAATGGTGTTGAAGGCGTTAAAGTAATGAAAATTCACAACTTTAGATAATAAAAGCTCCCAGAAAACCTGATGCAACATATCTACATAATTATTAACGTCTCACTTCGATCAAATTTTGAATGATTACAATCCGACGGTGTTTGAGGGACTGAGATGAAAAAAAGCATTTGGGAGTAATGGATGGATAGGTGGAATGGAGCGGAATAGTCTTGAAAGGTTACTATCTTACAACTATTATTGCCTAGTTTCTAACTAACTAAGAAGTTTCAAAAGAGATTTTTAAAAAAGATTTCCCTTATTTGACCAACATTTTGATTTCGCGTAAATAAGCAAAGTTCGAATTCTACACAAATCCTTACTATATGTTAAGAGGTTCATAATTTGTATATGCCTTTAAAATTTGAACCCATTTTAGCTAGAAATAACAGTTTTTGCCATTTTCGTAATTTACTACTTTTAGAAACATTGTGATATTGGCTGGAGGGTTGATTACTTGACAAAATTGTGGAAGGGGACTACCTACATGTAAGGACGATTATCGCAAAGATTAGTTCCATTTATTGGTCCGGTGGTTTCAGAGATGTTTGTTCTAGTGATAACAGAAGTTCCCCTTGACCTTTGACCAGGTTAGCTTTAAACCGCAGTTGTTTTGTATCGAATATATCATATCTACGTAGAATGCAAAAGTTTTTGGCAGAACCCACAACTTCTTCTTTATTCATTAAATAGTATAACCTTCATACTTAGACGCAAATATAAAAAAAATCCTACCTAGCAAAAAAAGATTACATCGTCAAAATGGAATGGAATGTCTTTGGAAACGTAATTCCCATTCTACAAAGTGTATACATTTAAGGGTATAGGGAACATGTAAGCTTCCAGATCTTGGGATCAGATATAGAGAAAATCAAAACTAATCACACTACTACGATATTAAAAGGTGGCAACAAGAGGCTCACCATAGCAACTAATTTACAATTATGGCCAAGTAGGGCTCTTCTTGGTAAATGGTTTCTGAAAATGTGATTTATAAGCAATGTTCTGCCTATTTATGACATCTTTGGACTTGTAAAACTTGGATAAAGTTTAGAGTTAATAAAAAAAAGAGTTTACGCCAAAGAATTCATACATTGTAAATGTGTATCCACAGTTTAGATGTTATTGAAATCTTCCTTCAGATAAAACAGTTGTAGCCAGTTGAAGAATGTTTTAGTATTTGACGTCTTTTTAGACAAATAATGACAGGACTGTTTGAAACAAATTTGAAAGGGTCAATCTAACGACCATTAAAGCCATCTTTGGTTCAAATTAGCCAAAAAGAAAAGATTCAGTGGAGATCATACTGTAGTTAGAAGTTTGTCACATTAAACTGTGCTATGACTGGTCTGAATTCAGCAAAGATATCTGCAATATGTCACAAAGATGTGTTTGAAAATGATCGTGTTCACCTTTACCAGTCGGGATGTTCTGTTGTCTAAAGTAACGTCGACATGTACAGGTTGCGTTTGTTCTCTTGTTTTAAGTAAAGTCGACATTTACAAGTTGCGTTTGCTGATAAAGTCGACTTTAATAATGTGAACTTCAATAAAACAACAACTGTAGCATGCAGTATGTTATCTTCTCATAATAAAAGAAAATATAAGTACATATTTGAATAACATGAATGGATAGAGATACTTTATTTCTCTTGGGGAAAAAGCAGCAGTGTCATCAGGTTTCTTCTTTTTTCTTTCTTTTTCTATTTTATGATATTTTGTTTGCTTTTTCTATTTAACATTATATGACATATTATGTAATCTATTATGTAATATATTGTAAACCATCAAGGTAACACGTAGAACTTTGTCATTTGTGTTAGGTAGATATTTCATAAAATTTTCATTTAAGCATCGGTTTATGCATGGGAAGTCTTATAAATTCTTTTTGCACATCTAATGGCAATTACCCTGATCCAAACGAGCTTCGATACAAATTCTTAAGAACTAAACCATGATCTTAACATTAAATGGATAAAATTAAAAATATCATTCCGTTTTCGGTCTAGTACATGTATAAGTAAATTAATTACCTTGTTTTATGTAAACCAATAATTTTAGGATTATTACATCCAATAAACAATCCTAAAAATGTACCGACAGCAGAAATCCCAGACAAAACCAACAGCAATTTTATACAGATGTAAGGTGTCTTGCAAACTTTATACACTATATATCCTCCAAGAAGTGTTCCTAATGCGAGAAGCATCGTCAGTCCAGCTTAAATTGAAACGATATACAATATACCCAATGAGTAAATTTTATTGAATGTTCAAGACTATAATTGTAGACTCTCAATTCTATTGCTAAGCTAATACGACGTTCCAGAATTGATCTTCAACGAGAAACATACATTAGTTATCTACTATGAACCAAGTTACATAGGGGAGATAATAGATACTAAATAGCCTCCTTTTAGCCTTGAGGCCAAAGAAAGACAATCTAAATAAACTCCCTCCGGTAACTTTTTTTCTCATAGACAATAATAATTTTGAAACTACATGGAATATACATTAGGATAAGTATTTAATACGTTAAATGCGACAATTGAAATTTTAAATACTTTTACTGTGATAATGCCTCTTGATTGATTAATTGATTAGTTACACTGAAACCAAATGCATTTAATAATTCACGATGACAGAGATCAGACCAGTAAATACTAGTAAAGAAGCTCTTTAAATAACCGAATTAACTTTTTTAACACGCACAATAAATATTTAGGTGATAGTAACAATAGCAATAAATTTTAAAAAGAAGGGGTATGGGTAACTGCCAAAGAGACAACCATCAACTCCCCGTCATAAAACTTGTATTAAAATTGAACGACAAGAGATCATTGTGTATACTTCAGTGAATGGTGAGAGAACTCACTTGGCATAGTGACTTCCCGAATGGGTATTACAGTTCAATGTGAGAATTACATGACAAAAGAAGAAACAAAAAGGTAAAAATGAAACAGAAACGATTACTAACCTAAAATTTCCTGATTTCGGACAGGCCTATAAGGTGCGGTTAGGTTAAACTGGTTTTAGAGCGCTCAAACCCTCCCCCTAAGCACTGGTCACAATACGAAGAAAGATGTACGTTAAACTTCGGGCTAAAAATGTCCAATTCTAAAGGACTATACAGAAAAGAAACAAACAAATAGGGAATATACCAGCATTTAACTGACAACGAGCTGAAGACAAAACTTCACCCGACCAATAAGTCATGCCCTTTTAAAACAAAATCAGAAGTGTGATTTCAATTAAAAAGATTTAATGACACCAAATCACGGATCATGATTGTGCAATGCCCAATACTGTCACTTAACCTAATGCTCTTGAATGCAATTTCACATATTTTTCCACAACGGTCCCAGATAAAAACAAAATATACTACATCAGAAATAGGTGATCAGTATGCTTGCTTGAGTTTTCTATCAATAACATACTTGTCAGGTTTGGTTGGTGAATTTTTCAGCAGGTAATCGACATTCCGATGGGCACCAACTACCCCGCTTTACTTGCCGATTTGTTTTGTACTCGTATGAGACGAAGTTCCTTCAAGGTCTATTGAAGAAACAGCAGATGAAAGAAGCCAGGTCATTTAATATCACTTATAGATATATCGACGACGTTCCTTCTATGAACAATCCTCACTTCTCGGATTGACTAACGTTGATATTCTGCTACATTCAGAAATTAAAAAAACAACAAGCACTGCTTTATCCATCTCATTCACAGACCTTTATCTCGAACGTGACATCAATGGACACATTAGCACTGGAATCTACGACAAAAGGGATGATTTTAAATTTGAAGTATTAATTTCGCCTACTTGGATAGCCATATGCCATCTTTATGGAGTTCATATTTCCCAACTGATTCGCTATACCAAAGGATGTAGCAAATACTCAGAATTCGTGAAACGTAATCAAAGTCTGGCCAAACGCTTGTTAAAAAAGATCACGCATTGACAATTCAAAAAGTGTTTTGGCAGAAATCAAGACATTGTCGAAAAATATTCAGTTGCCTGTTCGGATATGATAAAGGATGGTCTTGATAATATTCAAGTATTTGTTCAGTAGCCATAGTGCAGTTTTGTTTGGTTTATCCTTTGATTATACAGTGCTGTGTTTTTATTGGAATACACCATATTTCACAGTTACTGTACCCTTTTAGGCTATTTCATACAGAACAATAAAAGTTGGCATATACTTTGGAGGTTTGACATGCAGTAAATCCTTGTTTTACCCACCATTTTAATTTCAAAATGCCTGTTCGAAATCAGGAGTATGACAGCTTTCTGCCAATAGTTTTGTAGACTTCTCGATCTTGTCAGTCATATCGATTTTTCGTGGTTAAGACATTTCCTTGGTGTTTATTAGTATTTTGTTATTACTTTTATTAAAAGAGCCAGTAATTACATAACTACGAATTAGACACTTCATAAGTGTGTCAATGTTTTTCCTAGAAAAAACGAATTCAGTGAATGAAAAAGACGGTTATCATCACCCTTTCAAATTAATTTATGAAGTAGAATTGATTTTTTTGGATGGCAAACGTTTTAATTTGCTTTAAAGACAATATAGATTTGAGAAGTACAATAACGCGAAAAAGGAAAGGAGGAATAAAAGTGTTGCAACCTCGTATGAGAGTAAACTTTATTTAGTTGAGAAACGCCCGGTTTCTTTACTAAATAATTGAAGCAATGTGAAATATTGAGCAATTCTTTTCACAGCTACCGGTTTCTTCGCCTTACAATTACAGTACTTTTAATTTAAAATGGTACAGTTATAAATCGGGACCTTTTAGCTCACCAAGGCCAAAAGGAGATGGTGAGCTTTTGCCATCACTTGGCGTCCGTCGTTAGTTTTTCATTCAAAGATCTTCTCCTCTGAAACCCCTGGTCCAATTTGAACCAAACATTGCAGGAATTGTCCTTTAGTTGTCCCCTTTTAGAATTATGTCTTTTGTCTTGATCGGATATTCAACATGGCTGCCAGGGCCAATAATGTGTTCTCATTGGATGAAATTTTAAACATATTCTCGTCAGAAACTATAAGGCGGATGAAACTGTTTTGTGGAATGAATGATCCTTGGGTAGTTCTCTACCAAAATTAAGTTTTTGGTGCCGATCCAAAGTCCAAGATGGCTGCGACCACAGGACATAGTTTAACATAGGACCCTATGGGGAAAAAGGAAAAATCCTTCTCCTCTTAAATCAGTTAGCCAATTTAAAGGAAAAATGGCATGGATGGTCCTTGGATGGTCCTCTACCAAAATTGTGTTTTTGGTGAAGTTCCAAAATCCGACATTGCCGCCACCGCAGGACATAGTTTAACATAGGACCCTATGTGAAAAATGTGAAAAATACTTCTTCTCTTAAACCAGTAAGCCAATTTAAAGGAAAAGTTGCATGGATGGTCCATGGATGGTCCTATACCAAAATTGTTTTTTTCGCGCCGATCCAAAATCCAAGATGGCCGCCACCGCAGGACATATTTTAACATAGGACTCTATGGGAAAAATAGGAAAAATTCTTCTTTGAAACCATTAAGCTAATTTAAAGGAAAGGTTGCATGGATAGTGCTTG
>JAOXYH010204394.1:0-15886 GCA_028566455.1 Botula fusca | reverse complement strand
ATTAGCATTTGTAAACATTTGTAATAAGCGGCCTTCTAGAGGTCACTGTGCCAAGTGAGTTCTCCCTTATTCACTGAAGTTTGCACACTAATCTCTAGTCGTTTAGTTTTAATACAAGTTTTATTACGGGGAGTTGGTGATTGTCTCTTTGGCATTTACCCAATATCCCTTCTGTTTATGTTGGCTTACTATTTCGGTCGTTTTTGGCATATGCTCGCTTCACAGACTTTTGGTAACAATTGTGGTCTTCCATATTTTTGGCCTTTAACATCGCTGACAAGTATAAATTTATGATTTGCATATCCTATGCATCAAAATCAGTATATAATGTATCATTCTTTTTTAAAAAAATATATAAATTGCAATTGTAGTTGTTTCTATTGGTGAATACAAAATTTCAGTCCCTTTTTCGCGTTTATGTAGATACTGATTTATTTTCTGTTGTGTATTTTCAACTGTGCTAATTGTTAGTTTATAACAGTAAGTTCCTTTGAAAAATCCCTACTCGTGCAAAAAAAAATATTTCGAAATGGATTACTCAGCGCAATTTTTCTTCTGAAATTTATGTCAAGAAATACTGAATAACCCATTTCCCATAGTGTAATCTGAACAAGTTTTAGCCGCTTGTGTGCATGATTTTTGTGCGTAAAAACTCCAATTGAATGTAGAGCAGTACATTATATAGTAAATGATGAGCGAAGCTGTAAATGTTATCTTAAATCATATTGCATTGGCACATAACAATTTTATTTAATTACATCTGTTATTCAACGATAAGAGTTATTGTTCACCGAATTAATGTTCCATGCATGTATCAGTTGCAAACAAGAAAGTAAGAGGTGCATAGAGAAAACAAGTAGATTTAATGAAGCTATCGATTTATAGATACTTGTTTACAGTTTGTTATAAACCGCATGTTTTGCTGAGAAGAGAATGGCAGATGCATTGAAACGGGCCTTACATGGACATTACAGTTTTTATTAAAACAGGCCATACATGGACATGTACAGTTTTTTATTAAAACAGGTCATACATGGACATGTACAGTTTTTATTTAAACAGGGCATATATGGACATGTACAGTTTTTTATATAAAAAAAACAGGTCATACATGGACTTGTACATTTTTTTAATTAAAACAGGCCATACATGGACTTGTACAGTTTTTTAATTAAAACAGGCCATACATGGACTTGCACAGGTTTTTTATTTAAACAGGCAGGCCATACATAGACTTGAACAGTTTTTATAAGTTAAAGGTGAACTGGGGGAAAAAAGTCAAGAGTAAAGACCTCAGTGTTCAAAAGTGTAAAATTTTGCACTTACTAATTGAATATGTGACTGCAACCAGGAACTAATGAATGTCATGCAATGTTTTCTTTGACAGTTATCTTGATTTAACGGCTTATTTAGATACTAATCATGGTCTACGTACGATAGAATTATTTCCTTCTCGCCGAATTATATTTCTATTAACCATCGATGACATTGCGTGGTACTGCAATATCAGTTCTTTCTTGTGAATTCCCCGGAATAATCCTGTTATTACTGTTATTAATCTCACGACAGGGCATTTGCGGTTATGTAGTTCATTCTGCAAAATATATAATTTATAATATTTTTTAGTAAGAGTACACATATATTTCAGCAGGTGGTGATCAGTTCCTCGGTTATCAGAATGAACAAATGAACATTGTTTCGTTATCAACGAAAATCGCTCAGATTATATAACTCCTGTAGCATACCTAAGTTTACCCAGTAATATTTTGCTTGTTATAGCTCTCTACATATGCTATAACCCATGATGGACAGACTATATACGTAAATAACAGCGTAACGGGTGCCATTAACGGAGCAGGACATGCTTACCCTTCCGGAGCACCTGATGTCACTCCCGGGCTTTGGTGGGAGTTAACATTGCTAGTCTTTTGGTTCTTGTATCGTCTGTTTCTACTTAGTTTGTTTGCTACATGATTTTGATTTTCAGTCCTTTTTTTGCTTTTGTCCTGGTTTGCTGTTGTATGTTTTCGCGCTTTTGGCTTGTCTCTGGATGCACGAGTTTTAGATTACCACTTCAACCTGTTTCTTCGGTATTGTGTTGGCGATATTTGTCAGGCTTTGTTCGAGTACTAGAAAAGTTGCTGGCACATCTTCCTTATGAATATAAAACACAACACGAAATTATCAATAATTCTAAACATCAACATCATACGCGAATCCAATAAAACAAGGGATATCCCGACTGCTTTAGGCGCGATAACGTACGCACGGGCCAGTTACTGATCACCAAGTATTTCGAAATATTTTGGATTATTTAGCAGTTGATCTCAGCAAACACATGCATATGGACATAAAAAATGAACCAAAAAGAGAATTCCCTACCTTCCATGGTCTAGTCTGAACCCGTGACAGTTTGTGTTGCTGGGGACTCTGGCCGGAACCATTGCAACTGACGAATCTCATTACATGCCACTGGGTGTACAGCGGTTCTTTACTTGAAAAACATGTATGACGTATAAATCAATCCGCAATGATTCAATGGTTCAATCACTCATCAGTCATGGTGTATGAAAGATTCGGGAAAGGGGCATCATTCAACATTCATTGTCCTTTTTAGTGGAGCAGTCGTTTCACTTTAATTACCGGGGGTATTTGTTTGAAGATTCTTTCACTTGTTATTTATTCATTGATTTATTATTTGTTTTGGGTTTTATTCAATGTAATGCTTCATGAAAGTAAATATTCACTCTCGCTAATGATTCATCAAGAATAGTTTAATGCGTCATCGTGTACCGTTCAGTGGGTTATATTGCATAGCTAAATTGTGCATCATTCAAGATAGTGTTGAACGTTACCAGCACTGTTCCTTTTTTCAAGAAATCATGCCAAGCATGCTACGATACTCATTAGCGTATTACTTGTTGAGCGTCTGCCCCGCGTTCATGTTATTACAGTAGGGGTTGTTTTTGATACTTGTTTAAATAAAAGGCAATATAAGATCTCACTTAATCGATTGTAACGATGGCTGGAAACTTTCTCCAAAGTCTGCTATTCTTAATTAGATTTTTTAAACCGTAAAACTAAAATAAGAAATTAGATGTAACCGCCATCCTTACAAGATCTAAAAAGGCTATTAGAAATTAATTGCGAAGCTGTAAAAATACGTTTCCTTCACCGGGAGCAATCGTCAATAAGGCTTATAATAATGAAATGTAAATTAGCTTGAGATATGGGCGGTTTGTAAGTGCCGACAATAGTATAGTCTTTTCTCCTTCCAATAAAAGGAAAGATTGGCAGGTTTAAGGATAAGAGGAATTTTTCAAATCAAAATCGAAAAATAATCCGGTTGTTATTTGTAATAGATTCGTTGGAGGTGAATTAACCGTTTGATCAATAAATTTCTTGAAAAATATTTAAAAATGTCGAATCTACATCGAAGAATGCCATAATGAACATTTATGATTTATTGCTGTTGATATCCGTTGGGAACAAGTTGACATTCTGTTCATCAGACCTGTTTTTTTTCACTTCTGAATTTAGTCATTCTCCTTAAACTTGCAAATTCAAACTTAATATTTTTAGAAGTAATGTACATGTAATTTGAAATTTTTCGTGTTAAGTTTTGTGATTTGAAATTGTTCTTGTTATTCATATATAGACCCCAGCTTGAATTCTGAGAAAAAAATGAACACAGCCTTTGATTCCCTGTATTTGCATTGAAAAGTAAAAACAAATCGGTATTAGTTGTTACTTGGTAACGAACTGAACGCCAACATTTAAAAATGTCAGATTCAAACATTGTCAAAGATAATAATTTATCAAAAAGAAAAAAAAAGAAAAGAAAAGAAAAAAATATCAGATTCAATAACTTTCATTATTAAATACTGGCTTTAAGATACACGGCTAAGGGCGGCTTTCCCTTTTAGATGGCACATCTCACAAACGACAAAAGTAAAACTGTCAGATTAAACATTGTCAAAAATAATAATTTATCCCCCAGAAATCAGATTCAATAATTGTCATTATTAAATACTGGCTTTAAGAGAAACGGCTACTTCCGGCTTTTCCTTTAGATGACACATTTCACAAATTGCTAGTAGCCGTTTGCGAAATTTGTCATATAAAGGGACAGCCGACAGTGGCGGCTTTCTCTTTAGACGATACAAGTCATTAAAGACAGAATATTTCATGATTATAGTTAAAAATGAAAAATATCAACGTTTCCAACATTTGATCCAAGAATTCTTTGTACCATAAAATGGTTTGTTAATGTTAATGTTAATGTCCCATTCATCTGTCGTCTTAGAAAACATATGAAAGGTTACTAGCCATTTCATGATCGTATAATAGACATGATGTGAAATCGATTCTGTATTTTATTTTAAACCATGTCAATTTCCAGCGTTTTGTTTTACAAAGTGTTCTAGGTATATATACTTGTACGATCTAATCTATACGTGCAAATACTGCGAGATGGCTGTTCAAAGTGATTATTATTCTCCAAATCATCGTCTTGACTAAATGGCTTTTTATCGTTATTAACAAATGGTACTTTTTTCAATAGAAATCACAACAATATGGCAGTTGAATTTTATGGTTATATTAACTCTTACTTATCACTTCGTCTGTTTTTTCATTTCAGATTAGGGTGTTATTGTCGTACCATTATAGAAGGTGAAAATTTAATTCACACTTCATTGCCAAGTGAAGAAAAACATGTAAGTAGGAAGTTTCTTACCATTTTATGAATCTTCAAAGATTGATTTTTAATGAGCGATTTTATAGTATAGATTACCTACATGTTTACTCGCCACCAATTTACTGGTTATTTTCCCAATTAATTTAAAGATTATAACTTGCCTTCAGAGAAATTACCAACATCCTTACATGGTTCAATTACTTCTGTCATTTCATGATGTTCGGTCTATAACAAACAACCAAGGATAAATTCAATATCATTTATAACTGAATGATAAAATTTGATAAGGAATTGATTACCGATCATACGATAAATGTAAATGATTCAACCTTGTCAAAACTGAACCAATCAATAACCCAGCATCACTACATACAGAAATCCTCTGCAAAACTTCCTAAATTTTCTTTTTGTAATTTGTATGAAGTGGTAGATTCAGTTGAGAAGTCATAAAACCATGTTTGATCTCGACTGTTGTCTTGGAGTTCAACTATAAAGCCCTGTAAAGTAAATATAAAAGAAGCTGGCCAATTCTGTTTGATGCAAGTATGTATTTTGACGAACATAGTTAAGTTCTTCCAAAGCTAGTTTTACTTCACTGGATCCGAAACACGTATTAAGATTGGCCACCCTGAAATCTTTGCCTTCATGTTTTAACACCTTTTTGAATACTTGTTGTTTTTAACATAATTCTTCTAGCTGATGTTGCTCATAAATTGCTTCGTGGAGCTTTTGAAAACAATTGTTACTAGTTGTAGTTCAACATGAAAATGTTTTCCGTTTCACAAATGGAGTAATTAGCTTCTCAAACAAACATTCATAAGCTTTTCATTACACCTTGTATCTTTATTTTCTCTCTCAATTTCAAACAAATACTTTCAGAACTGTCAGTTTTTCAAGTCTTTGTGAGTTCAAGTTATTTGATGTGCAACATTCATTTAGAACCACCATGTGCACGTATCTCGCATATCTCTACAGGAATGAAACCCTTTGGAGTTTATAACTTATATGTATAGTTGTTCTCATTGTTTTTGATAAATTAACTACTACATGTGTGCAATTTATCAAACTTTTTATCTATAAAACTATTTATCCATATATATACATGTATATGTCAATAGATGTGCATATTCACGGTATGCAAAATTACCAAGAAAGAGCCAGATTTGTACGGTAAAATCCCGGCTATTGAATTGTTGATGTGCCGTAGGCGGTGGGCCTGTCAAACTTGTCCGCTCAATAACTTGAGAACCGTCGTCTCAAATTTGAGTAAGTTGTTTCTCGTCATAAATTGAAGGTTTTTGGTACTTGCGCAATTTTTTGTTCTAGAGTAATTGCCCTTGATGAAAAATGCATGGTCATCACGTGTTATCATGTCATTTTGACAGTTCTTTTGTTGCTAAAAATCATGGGAGTGATGGCCACTTTTTAAATCTGTTGTATTCCAATTCCTCAGTACTGGAAAGAAAATGTCTAAATTTTATGTCATTTACCTTAGTCTACTGTAATTTATAATTGAATGACTATGTACAATCAAAACGCATTTTTATAATTTTTATTTTCTTGCAATTTGTTGCCCTTTTGACCTAATAAACGGGAGACATTGTAATTTTTCAGTACGTGAATGACATGTAAACGCATATGACAGTGTTTTCTTTTCTGTTTTCCTTCCCTTTTCCTTCAAACGCTGTCGGACTCGCAAGACATTTTTACAAGATTTTTTTTTACAATTTACAAAGAGAATCTCAAAATTTAAAAGTGTAAAAGTGTTGATTAAAGCAAACGTTGATGAAATATTTTTGTTATTACAAACTGTGGTATACAAACTGCATCAATATTTTGTATAATTACTCCATAGCAAATCTAGTTCGAATAACCATTTTTATCACTTTGGGAGGTATTGTACTATGCATTATTAATCAAAACCTTTTCATAAAGCTAATAGCTACTGTTTCTGGGATATTAACTAATTTATAATGTTCATTTCGTATGTAAATGTTGCAGTATCATATGTCGGTCTGTACAACAGCTTTAGATAATGCATTGTAACATCGATCATACGGCTATTATTAAAAATTAATATGTTTGAACTTCGTAGTAATGTTTTTTAAACACTCATATGATTTTTCTTGATATTGTTTTAATGGGTTTACATTTGAAGGTATGGGAATTTGTAACACTTCATTATTTTGTTGTAAATTCATCCTGGTTGAAGACCAGAAATTTTAATTACATCTTGATGAGACAAAACAGCGAGGTAACATTTTACGGTAGATATGACAGTTTATAAAAAAACCTTTAAAAACTGTGTATTGTGGAACAGTCTAGTGATAGTAATGATCTTTTAATAATAACTATAAGCATAGACTTAATCTATGTTATAAGCTTTTCTAAATATTTTCAAAGCAAAAAATGCTGTTATAATATGATAAGGAAGATTGTTTGTCTTGTGTACAGATATCTAACCGACATCATTTCTCCTGCCACGCCGCAGGTGCTTTGCCGATCGATTTTTGTAGAAGCTGAGAATTACTGCTATGTCGCGAAGAAGCGAAGACCTTTCAAACGTTTAAATCTATATGGTTTAAATTTCCTTGGTAGAGAAATCTGGACATTTTTTGCTTAAATATGGTGTACTCCATATTTGTAAAAGACGACATCTTGTTTTCTGTCTGCAGGTTCATGGAATAATGGCGGGAATTGGAAACAACAGACGAAACCTCGACATGACGCGAGGTTGATGGAGATGGTAAGTGAAACATATTGTAGTTCGTATTGATCGGAAAAGCTTTCTCAAAGTTATTCCGATATTAAATGTTGATTATATTTACTGAATAGCAAAGAATATTTATCTTAAAATGTAACAGGACATCCAAGTATCGATAATTTCAGTGTACAATCATGACATCATGCGTGCATAATTTTACAAATTGTAATAAACCAAGCTTATCGGTAAACCTTATTTTTATACTATTGATTTTCTAATTTTACTTTATTTCGTTAAATATGAATATTCAAAAGTTTATAAAATTTATGTCCTAGATTTAATAGTACATTTTTTTAGTTTGTTGTATTCTAATAATTGTTGTGTTAGTATTAATGCATGTGTTTATTGTTTTCTTTAAGTTCTGTACGTATACGCTGATGGAAGGCTAGTTAATAAACAAGTTTTAGTAGAACGAGATTCTATTCTAATGATAAATAAAGATAACAATGAATAATAGTAGTTTTGTGTAAGAATAAACCTTTGATGAACGTAGAATTTAATTCTGGTTTTTATGATACAAACCCAGCAGCTGTAAAGTGGAAAACATAAAAACATTTTACAGGGTAATGGGTTTTACATCATTCAAGTCGAACTATTTCAGAACACAATTATCTTTTAAATTTATTATATCACTAATTGCCTTTTAAAGTGCTAAGGCAACGACACAAATGCAGATATCGTGTTTGCTAGGTGTGAAATTGTCAAACACTGTAACTTGGCCATTTCTTCAATCGCAGATGGATTTAACCTCTACTGTACGGAGCATAGGTACTGATACACTATATACTGATTTTGATGCAATCAAATGTGCACATTTCGTAAAATTATTACTTGTCAGCGATGTTAGTGACCAAAGCCTTGGAAGACCCTAACTCTTACAAAAAATTAATAAAGTGATGTGCCAAAATGATCAAAATAGTATGCCGAAACCACTAGAGACACATCTTCGAATGAGGGAGATAACTCCATAGTTTTATTAAAATTTAAGGATTTCGGGCTATAATACCTTCATGTATGTACTACCGTCGCGATAATTACATATATGTTTTGTCTTATAAGACATCCCTTTATGTTTTTTTAATATAGCGGATTTTGGTTTAAACAATATTTTAATTCGAAAATACATATAAAACATGAATACAGATACATATAACACAAGAGGGATTCGGAAACAAACATAACACTTATATTAATCCGTCTCCCGACAAAGAAATTATAACGGACACCACAAAATATAAAATGTTAATAAATCACACTGAAAAAAAACTGAATGCATACATCACAGTGCAGCCGCGAAGTACATAAACGCACTAGCCAAATGTCAAAAACTAGTGGATTTGGTCGAGTGCTCTAGGGTGCTGATTATAATGCAGGCGATTAGGGTCCACAGTGGAACAAGGTGTGAGTTCAAGTCCCGCTGAGGGAACGATAAAAAAATTTGTCAGCATTAAACCTAATTCTAACACCATAGACGTTTATGTAAATAATTGTATCCAATGGGGTTAGATAGTATGTGAGGTTGTCGCTAGAGTTAGACGATGTCTATATGTATATAAGTTTAGATGTCGATATAAGATACATGTACGAGTAAAGTGAAGGAAGAATGCAGCAAATTATTAAATACTTGTATTTATTTACAAATATCCTGTAACAAATTGCTGTTAATTTGTAAAACGCAAACTCATTCACCGGTAAATTGATCTAGCATCCTTGATGGTAATTATCTCAGTAACATATTACCATTAATTTCTCTGAGAGCACAAAGTACACTGTATATATTGTTGTAAAATGGTGGTATTTGAAGTGTGGCAACACAGAAACTCAAGCCAATTTGTTCTATGTCAGAATCGATAGAGATTCACATTTCTGTTTGGGTATTGCATTTCTAAAAGTCCAAAAACGGGGATAAGATCTGGCTAAAACCCATAGAATGATCGAAAATCTTTAGTATGGAGAAAAGTATAGGTTTATATTTCTGCATTGTTGACAGAAAGATAGTTTAAACAGATGTGATTTGAAAAGCAGTCGAAAATGTATTGATAAAAACAAGAATCTACAATGTCGAAACTTTTTTTTCCTTGAAAAAGTGACTAGAGTTTCTCTGGCAAACACCTTATTCGTTTAATGTCAAGCATTGGTGACACTTCACAAAGTCAGGCTATACTATATGTTTAAAACTGACGATAGGCGATAAGATCTGGAAAATTTATAATTCCAATTCACTGATTCTGGTACTCAGATCATACTAAGCTATTGTAAAATTTGAGTGAATAGTTTTATATTGTGAGATCGAGGGATCTGTAGAAATAATTTCTTTAGTTCTTTAGTTTTGAAAATCATCAGTGTAGCTTCATTTTAGATCATCAAGCTTCCTTGATTTTCTTTTTTTTAAGAAACTCCGACTCATATTACTACAAAAAAATAGGCAAATTTAAGGAATAAATGAAAATGTAATAAAATAATTGTCTTAAATTGTTATTTTTGTAGTAGATTGCATCGTGAATTATTTCTTTCGTCATGTTTTCAATTTTTAATGGGGTTTGATTGTGTTAAAGAGTTGAAATCAAGGTTTGAAAGGTGTTATTTTGGAAAGTACGGAGTACATTTGTTAATACCAGTGCATTAGTAAACTGTAGTACCTCTTGGTTAGTATAACTGACAGTTCTTTGTGGACCGAGTAGAGGAAAAAACAATGTACCGTTGTTAGTATATGGTGTATTGTTAAAATAGGGTATTGAATGTAGGAAAAGGTAAATCATTTTCCTAGCTCAAGGAATCCTCATTGAGGTCATGGAGGACTACTGATTTTCCGAAATTTCGCCCTGTTTCTGTAGATTTGAATACCCAAATGCTTACGGATTCCTATTTCTAACCTAGAAGAACTGCAGGCAAAGCTCACTAAGTATACTACCTCACCTTGCTGAACCCCAGTTTGTCAGAAGAACATAAAGTACGTATGTATGAGTTGGACAAATGCATGAAAAGAGTTTCATGATACATGTATTTCATCAGACTAGGATTCGTGGATCCAAGATGTGTACATCCTTGTAGTTTTGCTAAGTCGATGTTATGCCATGGAAAAACTCCATAAAGTCGGTCTGACCAAAGTATAAAATAGGAGGAGCAAAAGTACATGATGTGACTATGATTCCCTGAGTACTGTAGGGGGAGCTGTCGATACAAAAGTTGGGAACGAACCAATGGACGAACACCCTTCGGTATATACCAACTACTTAAAGCAAAACCACTAGTTGCAATGATTCAGCTAAAAATGTCATTATACGCAATTCCAGGAAACGAAATAGGTCGCAAACTGGGATTTTGCTTTGAAGAAGGCTGTATAACAGAGACAGCACAACAGACTACCGAAACAACAAATTCAGAATAGAAATCCTAAATACTTGAATCTAGGGAGGAATCAAATAACAAGAACGGGAACATGACCTAAAGAAATACACACAGCAAACAGACGAAATAGATGAGGAATAAGAGATTTTGATAACAAATTGTAAAGATGAGGCCCCAGAAGGGTTAAATCAGACCTGCTAATCCAAACTGTAAGGCTTTAAAATGAACTGCGACTCCGAGTCCTTAGATTTTTCTTAAGAATATGTTTAACCCATAGATAAGTTTACTATCGATCGGACAGCGATAGTATGTGCAAGAATAAAGAGCAGAAATTTGTCCTAGAAAGAAGCGTTAACGTTTTGCATTATGTCATAACTGGTGTTCACGTAAAATGTCCTAGCAAAACCTGATAAATGTTCGGTCCAACATCATTGTCCAGAAATCTTTAATATATTCCAGTTTAAGAAGCCTTCGATTACTTGTATATTTGAAAGGAAAAACGTTTCCTTGTCAGATTACATTAACCTATGAATTGGTAATGTCAATAAACGAAATCCCAATTTCTCCTGTCAAAGATAAGATTTCTGGAGAAATGAAGGAATTTATCGACTTATATCATATAGATGATTCTAGGAGACGGTTAAAATCGTTAATAAATGAGTTTGCTGACCAACCTATTCGGTACCATTTCACTACAAGAACGATACATATAATTAATAACGACTATGACAAGCTAAGGAAGTCTACTGTCAAGAAAAAAGAGGGAACATGAGTTTTTTGTGAACCCTTCAGGAGACTCGCTGGTCAACTCTGCGCATTTCTGCTAGATTTTCGATCTCCCCTGGATTTATCCATTCAAAGGCATTAAAAAAAATTCCTTAAAAACCCCTGTTTTTCCTTTCATGTTTTCACTCCACATATAAGAAAAGGCTATCTGATATTTTTTTTTAATTTATTTCTTCATAATGTTTCAGCAGCAATAGTGGTCCATACAAAGCCAATGTAAAACCCCGAGAATTCCATTTCCCGCAAAATTTTCAATTGCTTATATAATTTGAAAACCAGCACACGGACATTTGTTGCTAATTTTATTGTTTTATGTGAGATCTTTCAAAAAATAGTACCCATTTGAAAATCTATTATATTAAACGGGGCCTGGGTGGCCGAGTGGTTAAGGTCGTTGTTTACCGTACAAATCACTGTAGCCTATCACCTCTGGGTTGTGAGTTCGCGCCCGGCTTTGTAAACGACAAAAAAGGGTGCGCTCAACTTGCAACCGTACGTGATAAGGTTCGTCAGTTACCTGCCCAAGGTCGGCGGTTTTCTCCGGGCACTCCGGCTTCCCGCCACTAAAACTGACCACCGCGATATAGCTGAAATACTGCTGAAAGTGGCGTTAAACCCCATTCAATCAATCAATCAAATCAGTCAAAATGATTAGCATATAAGAAAACTTGAGTTATAGTACTACAGGTTATCCCCTTTTTTCAGTATATTAAGTGGTGTATCTCTGGAATGGCATGTAATTAGTTGTGTTTGGTAATTTTGAAATTGTTGCCTTGAAGATATAATCAGTTCAATGCTTGTTAGAAAATGTTCACATTCTCAGTCCCACATTTTAAAATTTCTAAATAGTTTCAGGTCCAATTCAGATGAAGATAAAGCAAGTCTCAAAGGAGGAGGTTGGACATATATTGCATTTTTTCGCCTGGATCTAAATAAACCCACTTATAATATTTTCAGATATGCTGCTTTAAAATAGGGCGTGGCTGGACATCACGCTGGATTTTCCTTCGATGACCCAATTTTCAATAAAGCACAACACGACGTTCAATATGCTATAATTATATGTTGAATTATGTAAGATTTTCTTCCCCGCTACAACTGAAAAATCGCAAAAAATGCCTAATAACCTGCACCAATTTATGTATTTTTGAGTTGACTCTGAAATTTAACGGCTGTTAATGTAAACAAACGACATACTACAGTAAATCCGGATAAATTCGCGAGGACTATATTTTCGCGTTTTTTTCGCGAAGGGCTGTAATCGCAAATTCATCATTCACGCGAAATATTGTTTATCATACCAATTAAAATTAAATACATGGAAAATCTGCGCTGTTTTCAGGTCGCGAATAATCATTTCGCGATATAGCGTTTAAGAGACAAATCGCGAAATTTTCAACACGCGAATTTATCCTGATATACAGTATGTTCTGATTGGCTTAAATTAAAAATCTTTTGAGAAAATAGTCTATAACACTACTTGTAGAAATAAACGCTCCTTTACACTTATTTCTACGGAAGCGTATTGCTGCCACCATAAAACATAATAATCTCATAATTATGAGAAAAGAAGTCATAATTATGAGAAACTCTCGTGAGATAATACGTCATAATTATGAGATAATATCTCATAATTATGAAAAAATAACTCATAATTATGAGACGTTAACTCATAATTATGAGATAATAAGTCCTTATTTTTGGAAGGCGTCTTATATTTATGAGAAAATAAGTCAAAATTATGAGATGTTTTCTCAGAATTATGAGAAACTTTTCATAATTATAAGAAACTTTCTCATATTAATGAGAAGTGTCGCATAATTCTAAGATGTTTTCGCATAATTATGTCTTCTTTTCTCATAGATATGAAATGTTTTCTCATAAGCATTCCTTATCATTTTCTCATAATTATGACTTACTGGCTCATAATTAAGTTCCTCATAATTATGAGAAGTTTCTCATAAATGTGACTTATTTTCTCATAATTATGAGATTTTTTATAATTATCACTTGTTATCTCGTAATTATGAGAAAGTATCTCATATTTATGACTTATTTTCTCATAAATATAGATGTCTTCTCATAATTATGACTAATTATCTAATAATTATGAAAAAAAAACTTCTCATGATTATGACTTATTAGAAAGTTTCTCATATTTATGACTTATTTTCTCATAATTATGAGTTTTATCTAATAATTATCAGATAATTTTTTTTTCTGGCGGCAGCAATACGCTTCCGTATATTTCACACACAACTAAAAATCGAAGTAAAATGTTTATTAGTCAAGTAAAATTTTGCTGCGTAATTCATTTTATCAAGGATGCCTCTCAAGCCAATCGCGCTATACTTAGTATCATGTCAAGAGTTTCAATTGACTTTTAACTTTATAATTTAGACAACTGGTACTGAAAGGCAGAGTTGACCACTCGTGGACAATTTCGTTAAGAGCATTAAAGTGGTTTTCCGGAGACTTGACAGGAACGTTAAGTGTGCACTTATGACGTGAAAATAGAAATATACCGTTTAGTCGTGTGACTATTGAGAAAGAATTTCAACAAGTAAGAACTATGAATGTCCAACTCTTCTCTCTATGTTTTGTTTTTGTGTTTTTTGTTTCGCAAACACAAAGCAGTTCGTGTCAAAATAAACATGGATGTAAACGGTCAATTTCTATGCCGCTTGTTGATAACTTGAAAGCGACACTGAAAGCCGATTTGGATACTACAGAAATGAATGAACACTTGGAAAATTATATTCAAGAGGAAGTCCAAAAAAGTGTGAAGGCTAGCTTGACAGAACTTGTGGAAAGTATAGTTGAGAATAAAACGGCCGAGGCAAGAACAGGTAATACTGATTAATTTATATAACAATATCAATTTTAGAAATTGATGCAAAAATGCGACAGGGTTCTAAGCTGATTAATTATAATTTGCATTTTATTTTTATTCTTCCTCAGTAAAATAAACGTTGAAAACTGAAGCTTTCCATTGAGAAACTCAAAATTCATCCGCAGATGGTGGTTATTTCCCCAAAAGTCATCTGCCAAGGGTGATATTACTTTTGTCAACTGCATACAATATTCTCAAAGATCAATCTGTTGAGGGTAATACAAGTTACTATCATCACAAGGTAATAGCTATGAGAATTTATTTTAAGTTTATTGTCTAATACAAACAGTGCTTGTGGTTTTACGTGACAATAGATACGTAAATAGGGGATATCTCGCTTTTTTATGAAATTTTGCATGCAACTAGATTGTAAGGAGCAGCTTCTGAATATAAGAAAACAAAATGTATAGCATATTGATTTGTCGAGATATTATTGACTTAAATTTCATTTGTGTGTTTTTGTATAGAATGCACCAAAAATCACGGAGAGAAGTTCCAAAGTTTGACTTTAAATCGCAGTTTTTTGCGAATTCTGTCCTACAATTTTCTATAAATTTGATATGTTATTACGATAGAAATATCCGTTTTCTTGATATAAAATGTTTATGGGGTCGCCGAATTCGTTTTCTATGTATGAATCGCTGAAATTTATTTTCAGTGCGCAAAAACGGTGAAAAACGGAATTTTATCGATGACGTCGTTGTCTTGTCGTAGCGACGTTATCTATAGAATAATGTTTTTGGACGTTTTTACCCTATTCGCACATGTTTTGACGACAAATAAGTCAAAAACGAATTCGGTAACACCATTATAATTTTATATCAATAAAACGGAAATTTCTACCACAATAACATGTCAAATTTACACGAAATTTGTAGGACAGAATTTAAAGAAATTGCAATTTAAAGCGAAAATTTTGACCTTTTAACGTGATTATTACGCACATTTCTTTACAAGTACATGTATACCTAAATTCGATGAATTTTAATCAATCATATTTTAGAAACTATGAACACATATGAATGTTTCGATATTTGGATACAGGTTCGTCCAATCTAGTTGCATACAAAATTTCATAAAAATCCGAGAGATTGCCTATTTACGTACCTATTACCTTAATTAAAACAGGTTGACAATTGGATGAAAATATTACACTGCCGAGAATTTTGCATCTTTTTTGTTTCGAAAATATGATTGAACATGATGAAGATGCTATTCATATGTCATGAATGCTATTTTTTACTTTATAGATTCGGACCGTCAGCAGTATGCTTTCTTCGCCAGACTATCGTCAAGCAAGACAGACCGTCCCAGTGGTTCAGTACTTGTATTCGACAGAGTGCCCTTAAATGTCGGAAATGCGTATGATGGAACGACAGGAAAGTTTACCTGCCCA
>JAOXYH010203288.1:0-10364 GCA_028566455.1 Botula fusca | reverse complement strand
ATATTACAGTTGGCCATTAAAACCATTGCGTTTCATTTAACAAGATTACCAGTAATCATATACACTTAATACGAAATAATTTCGCAATAAGTCTTATAGGTAGCAAATCACAGGAACAAGTCGTCCTACTTTGTTCGTTATATTACAGTTGGCCATTAAAACCATTGCGTTTCATTTAACAAGATTACCAGTAATCATATACACTTAATACGAAATGATTTCTCAATAAGTCTTATAGGTAGCAAATCACAGAAACAAGTCGTCCTACTTTGTTCGTTATATTACAGTTGGCACTTAAAACCATTGCCGTTACATTTAACAAGATTACCAGTAGCCATATACACTTGAATACGAAATAATTTCGCAATAAGTGTTCTAGGTAGCAAATCACAAAAACAAGTTAGAACTTACCCTCCTGTTGTTCTGTCGTCTGGAAAGCAGGGACGTCCTGGCTCTTGCAAGCTTCCTGGCACTGCTGTTAGTGGTAAACATCAGCTGCAACATCTCTGCTGTCGTCACTTGCTTGTCTTGTTTGGTATCTTCGCTGTATGGCGTCTGGCTTGGTATCTTCGCTGTATGGCGTCTGGGTGGATTAACGACCTAAGTTAATCCGGGTAAAGATTGCTAAAACTTGGGGGATATATATCTCTCATTGGTAAAATGTATCTTTGGGTGTGTGGATATGACACTTTTTCAATCAAACTGTATATTTTGAAGTGAAGACAAGCTCATATGTTTGCGAACACATAAAGGTAATATATCAGTGAACTCGTACAATTAATTGTGTCGTTGAAACATATTACATATCGACTATTAAAAATTTTATGAAAATTGCATTTGAAAGGGAGGTAATATTTTTCTGAATTGTTGCGAATAATAATAATGATAATAATGACCTAGGTTAGGAATGACATATTACTATGTATGCAAATTATGTGCAAAGATGTTACGCAAGAACGCTGTTAAAAGTCAAGGTCAAAAGATGAAGGTCAAGGTCATTATTTCTCAATTAACGGCAACATTTGTGTTATAGGTAACCGATCACATTAATTTGTAAATTGCTCATTGAATATTATTATTGATGCAAATTATGTGCAAACATGTTAGTAAGCAAACATGTTGAAGGACAAGGTCAAAGGATAAAGGTCAAGGTCATTATTTCCCAATTAACGGCGAAATTTGTCTTATAGGTAACCGATCACATTAATATTACATTTTTTCCTTCAGATGACTATACTCGTCATCCAGGAACGATAACTCTGTATATTACTTTTTATTAAATTTGGCGGGAGACGAGACGGTGATTTATTTTTACAAACATCGTACTAGTTTTACATATACGATGTTTGTAGAAAAAAAAAATATTATTCACCTGAAGAGACTAATGAAGAGAGGACCAAAAAAAGGGCGAGACGATTGAGACGAGGGACGATCGACTGGATGGACTGGTTCCCTGTGATCGGCTACCTAAAACGAAACTATATGCACGGGAGTGGTCATATGGATATGTTGGTATACTGTTTCAATATTGCTGCAAAAAAAACCACTTAAATCTCCATAGTAACCTATTGCTTGTAGGTGTTAGAGAGAGCAGAGACAAGGAAACATGAAATAGTTTGACAATATTGCCTTCTGTAATAGTAGGGAGGGGAAAAAATCAAGAACACGGAAAACGTACATCCAAGGGAGGTAATATTATAGGTAGCCTATCACACTCTTATAGGTAACATTATTGTGATCGGCTATATTCATAGCTGTGCTTGCATTTAACACTAATGCATATCATCCTCACGCTCCGTGACCTTTACTTAACTCTGCACCTTCATGTTTTGCCTTGTAGCTGTTTTTCAGCTGTTATTCTTCCAAAAATATTATAGGTAACAAATTGTGATCCGTACTTAAATGAGGGCAGTGACCTTCAGACTTCTTCGATTGAGCTGAAAAATAGCTCACACATAGCTCTGATGGAGTACTGATGCCGAATGAAAGGATTAAGACTTAGCTCAAACCCCAAGGCCACGGCCCTCATTTAAGTGTCGGATCACACCTTTGTTACCTATAAAACGTTACCACGCACGTGCGTGATCAAGGTCATACTAAATGTCATTGTTCAGAGGTGTTTAGATCTAAAAGTGTGATGGGTACTTAAATGAAGACCGAGACCTTGAGGCTTCTTAGATTGAGCTGAAAAATTGTACACATGCATAGCTCCGATGGAGTGCTCATGCGGAATGAGATAAACGTTACCACGCACGTGCGTGATCAAGGTCATCCTAAATGTCATTGATCAGAGGTGTTTAGATCTAAAAGTGTGATGGGTACTTAAAAGAGGGCCGTGACCTTGAGGCTTCTTAGATTGGGCTGAAAAATTGTACGCATGTATAGCTCCGATGGAGCGCTCATGCAGAATGAGATAAACGCTACCACGCACGTGCGTGATCAAGGTCATACTAAATGTCATTGATCAGAGACGTTTCTTAACGTTTTCTCGCAATTTCTGTTATAGGTAACAAGAGTGTGATCGGTACTTAAATGAGGGCCGTGACCTTCAGACTTCTTGGATTGAGCTGAAAAATAGCTCACGCATAGCTTTGATGGAGTACTGCTGTGGACTGAAAGGATTAAGGCCTAGCTCAAACCTCAAGACCAAGGCCCTCATTTAAGTGTCGGATCACACTTATGTTACCTATAAAATTAACTTCCAGGTAAAGGTTACCACGCACGTAGATAAACGTTATCACGCACGTGCGTGATCAACGTTAACCTAAATGTCATTGATCAGAGATGTTTCTACGCGTTTTCGTGCAATTTCTGTTATAGATAACAAAAGTGTGATCGGTACTTAAATGAGAGCCGTGACCTTCAGGCTTCTTGGATTGAGCTGAAAAATTGTACACACGGAGCTGCGATGGAGTGCTCATGCAGTATGAAAGGATTTAAGACCTAGCTCAAACCTCAATGCCACGGCCCTCATTTAAGTGTCGGATCACACCTTTGTTACCTATAAAATTAACTTCCAGATAAACGTCACCACGCACGTGCCTGGTCAGGGTTAGCCTAAAAGTCATTGTTCAGAGGTGTTTCTAAACGCTTCCGGGCAATTTCTGTTATAGGTAACAAAAGTGTGATCGGACACTAAAACCAGGGCCGTGACCTTGAGGTTTCACCTAGGTCTTAATCCTTTCGTTCCGCATCAGCACTAGACCACAGCTATCTCTCAGCCAATTTACAGCCCGATCCGAGACAAAAATTTTTTTTGGGGTCGAAAAAAGTTCTCCGATTGGGCTGAAAACGTGCACACACCTAGCTCTGATGGAGTGCTGATGCGGAATGAAAGGATTACGACCTAGTTCAAAGCTCAAGGTCACGGCACCCATTTAAGTGTTGGATCACACCTTTGTTACCTATAAAATTAACTTCCAGGTAAACGTTACCACGCACGTAGTTAAACGTTATCACGCACGTGCATGAGCAAGTTCAAGCTAAATGTCATTGATCAGAGGTGTTTCTGAACGTTTTCAGGCATTTTCTGTTATAGGTAGCAAAAGTGTGATCGGACACTTAAACGATAGCCGTGACCTTGAGGTTTCAGCAAGGTCTTAATCCTTTGGTTCCGCATCAGCACTCGACCACAGCTATCTCTCAGCCAATTTACAGCCCAATCAGAGACAAAAAATTGTTGACTTAAAAAAATCGCAAGGCTAACCCCTTACGATTTTTTTGGGCCGGAAAAAAAATGTTCTCCGATTGGGCTGAAAATTTGCACACACATAGCTCTGATGGAGTGCTGATGCGGAATGAAAGGATTAAGACCTAGCTCAAACCCCAAGCTACGGCCCTCATTTAAGTGTCGGATCACACTTTTGTTACCTATAAAATAAACTTCCAGATAAACGTCACCACGCACGTGTGTGATCAAGGTTAACCTAAATGTCATTGATCAGACTTGCATAAATAAAAGAGGCATTGAGAAAATACTATATATTTATTCAGTTTATTCTTTTAATAGATTTCCATTTAGCTATCACACTGAAATTTATCAAAATCAAATTCAATCATTGAATGACAGGTGCTTAACAAAGATATAAGCAAAAGACAATGATAACACACGGTATATAAGATCACAGAACCAAGGGACCGTAGACCTCTTTATAGGTAACCGATCACACAAAGGTGTGGGACCACACGTCTTTTACGGGGAGATGCCGAGGTTGCGTGGCTGCGCGATAGGGTTAGCCCAAATTCCACCTTTATGCACGGCTCAGGGATTGGGGACGGCATCGTTTGCGGTTACCTTTCCACTCACCTCAACTTGCACCTCGTCGGCTAAAAAAAGACAAAGTCGTATAGGTAGCCGATCACGGATGAGTGTGGCCGCCCGTTACTCCTTCGTGCGCGGTCCGAGGACTCCGTTCTCTCGCCGGCGTCCTTCCGTTCGGCGAGAGACCGGGAGGGTGGCACCTACGAGGGCTCCAGACCGGATGTGGGCGAGCCCAGGGGGTGGGGGAGGCCGTGCGGCCTCGAGAGTGAGCGGAAAGGATGGAGGAGGACGAGGGCCGAATTTTTCCCCGTTCTGATTTGTGATCCGTTCCCCGTTTTTCGTTTCCCCGTTAAGTCGTCAGAGCGTTGTTGTCATGTCTCATTGTATGAGTCTTAATAAAATGCAATTATTAATAGTCATTTGTAGCATTAATTTCAGAATTTACAGTGAAGATAGAGACATATGCCAATGGCTACGTAAAGCGCAGTATGATATAGCTAGCTAATGTTTATGTTAAAACTATTACGGACTCTGAATTGTGCTGGTATTGCAAAATACTGTGTACAAAGATATACCAGCTCTGTAACTGAATAGTTCGATCATTCCCATTATATGTCGATCATCTACACCAAAAGTATAGCGGAAAGTGGTATGAATAAAAACTTCAAATTAAGAAAATAAACATTTAGTGAAACAATTGTGATATCCCCATTATGTAAAAAGTAGAAAAAGATATCCCTGCTATTTGAAAAGTAAGGACAACCATTTGAAATACTTCAAAGACGGTAGTCTGCAATCAACTTAATGCGACAAACTTTCCTCTAATTTGGTGAAACAAAATGCGTACAAAAATGCAACCACTACGTCGGCTGCATCTAGAAAATCAGAGGATTCCTACCCTATTGATGCACCTGGTCCATGCTCCCAGTTTAAGATGGATTCTGAGTTGCTCCTATAGTTTTGTTTTGAATGGTGATCTACTTCAGTTTCTGAGTGTTCAGTGTGATATCTGTTTTCTTGGCCCTGTCTTTGGCCCTGGCTTTCGGTTTTGTATAGCCATTCTAAACGCAGTTTTAGATCTAACCGTTCTAACTGTTTTTGATCTAACCGTTCTAATCCCTGTATTAACCGTTATAACCGCTGTTTTTGGTCTGATCGTTCTCACCGCTGTTTTAGGTATAATCGTTCTAGTCGCCGTTTTTGTTCTAACTGTTCTAGTGGCTGTTTTGGTCTCACCGTTCTAGCCCTCTGTTTTATGTCTAACAGGTTTAAGTGCTATTTTAGGTCTAACCGTTCTAACCGCTGTTTTAAGTCTAAAATTCTAACTGCTCTCTTAAGTCTACCCATTCGAACTGCTGGTTTAGCTCTAACAGTTTTAAGTGCTATTTTTGGTCTAACCTCCTAACTGTTGTTTTTGGTCTAACCATTCTAACCACAGTCTTAGACCTAAGCGTTCTAACTGCTGTTTTAGGTCTAATCGTTCTCCGACTTCTGTTTCTGAACATTTTGAGCTAAAACTGTCGTAAGTAATCTAAAACGTTTTGAACTCCGATAATCAATCCTATTTCGTAAAACCAACAAACATTTCAATTGTTTGACAAGTTGAACCGTGTGCAGCGGTAAAGTAAGAATCTTTGATTAGTTGGAATGAGAGGTCATCGCGTGTGTTAGATAGTTTGGTCAGCAGGTTTCCCTTTGACTATTTCTAAGAGTAGGTCAAAATATGAGACCGACTTCATGGTGTTGGTGGTATCCTTTATCTCGAATTCAGTTGGATAGATGAGGTGAACTTAGTCACGGAATCGTGAATTGTTAAGTGACAAGACGTCATCTATGCATCAGAAAGTGAAATGTAAGGATTTGGATAAATATCTTTCCTCATTTGTATAAGGTTTGCAATAACATCGGCCACATAGTACTGCAAAAACAGGGCGTTGCTTAAGGGGTCGCAGACAGCTTGACTTGATTATAGATTGTCTATTAAAGAACAAGTCCTCCACAATATACAAATATGTCGTCGATCAAAAACCCGAGAATTTTGATTAAATCTTCTTCGATGAAATTTGAAGGTGATTTGAACCTGTTGCTTCGATATTCCGTTGCCCATATTTAGTTTCTTTCTTCACAAAATACGTTTTATCTGTACCAGACTATCTACATTTTAGGCTACGCTGAGCAGCCGGGTTTTTTTCAAAATTGTAAGCTGGTACTTCAGGTGATATGATAAAAATTGCAAAAATAAAAACTATACACACACACATAAAAAAATTACGACCATTTACAAGGATGTCATTATTTACAGGTGATTTGCAGATTACATTTCAATATTTTATGATAAGTTTCCAATTATTAATTTTATATCAGCGAAATAAAATTTATAGTATAGCCATCAAATCCTACGTCCCCTAGTTCATTTATACTCATCAGGATATCTTGTTCTTTTGGAAGTTTAACATTGTGTTATAAAACTACAGTTATGACATGCTAGACCTTAAGTGAATCCATAAAGGATGTTAGGTTTATAATACTTCATTTTTAAGTTGGATGTTGTTAGCTTATCATGTGTTGTGTTCTTAATTATTATTCATTTGCTAATGGAAGGTCGTTAATTTCTACATAAATGGATAAACAATAGATTAACGAGTTGCAGTAAAGTTTTAAGATATATATACAAGCGGTTTTCTAATACAGTACTGTGTATAGATACAATCTGTATCAAGACCATGTACATTTTAGACCAAGCTAAGCAGCTGAGTTCTAATAAGTTTCGACAGCAAAATACAATAAAATATATGGAACTGCAAAATTGTAACATGGTCCTTTTTGTTGGGTGATATATCAATCAAAAACAAAAACTATAGACAAACACACGTAAAAATGAAAACAATTTACAATGATGCCATTATTTACAGGTAATTTACAGTCTACAGTTTTCCACTGATGTATTTCAGTCATTTACCATAAGTTACTACTTACTAATTTGATTTAACACAACAAACATTTCTTGATTTAGTCATCAAATAATACATTTAGTAGATGTTGTATACTTCTCCGAATATCTTGTTATTTTGGAAGTTCTACATTTTTGCACACCATTACAGTTGTATAAGTTCATTGTGTGTACATATTTAACCTTCGTTAAAACCATATATTCCAGGCATTTAATGATTATGAATGATGTTAGGTTTACAACATCTCATTGCGAGGTTAGATGTTGTTGGTTTCAGCATACTTTTTTTTTTTTTTTTTTATTTTGTTGTTTTTTGTTTTTTGTTTTTTTGTTTTTTGTTTTTTTGTTTTTTTGTTTTTTGTTTTTTGTTTTTTTTGTTTTTTTGTTTTTGTTTTTTGTTTTGCTTTTTTTTGTTTTTGTTTTTGTTTTTTGTTTTTTGTCTTGTTTTTTTGCTTTTTATTTATTTATTCTTTTTAATAATTCATACCACCTTCAGGAAAATTATATAAAATATCATGTTGTGTCATTGAATGATACGGGAAGATCAAATTATATACAAAAATATCATGCACTTTCTTACACCTGATAGGTCTTAATTTACAATATATATATATATATATATAAGTTATAATAACGGAAGCAAGTCGGTTCTCGTGGTGGAGATTGGCACACTATAAAGGTCTACGATTTTATGATCACGACAACTGAACTTTCGAAACGATGGTTTGGATCAAGATAGAACAAAATCCTCATCGCGAAACTTATAAGTCAAGTTTTGCACAAAGTAAAAACATGAAAACGGCAACATGCTCTTCAATAACGTATGAGCTGTCAATATGTTTGCACAGATTGAACGTGACTACGGATAAAGGAAAATTGATTATTTGAAATGGGAAGTCATTGCGTTTGTCGGATAGTTTGGTTAACAGGTTCCTCTTTGACTGTTTCTAAGAGCAGGTGAAGGTATGAGACCGACTCATGGTGTTGGTGGTGTCCTTTATCTTGGATTCAATTGGATAGATGAGGTGAACTTAGTCACCGAATCGTGAATTGTTAAGTGAGAAGACGTGATCTATGCATCAGAAAGTGAGATTTAAGGACTTGGATAAATATATGTCCTTCTTTTGTAGAAGGTTTGTAATAACATCATAGAAGTGCAAAACAGTGCGTGAGTAAGGGGTCGCAGAGAGCTTTAACTGGATTATAGATTGTCTATTGAAAAACACGTCCTCCAGAATATATAAAAATGTTGTTGATCAAAAGCTCAAGAATTGTGATAACATCTTCGGTGAATTTTGAAGATGATTTGAACTTTTTGTTTCTTTATTCCGTTGCCGATATTTGGTTTCTTTCTTCACAAAATACGTTTTATCTGTACCAGACTATCTACATTTTAGGCCACGCCGAGCAGCATGATCTTTTTCAAAATTGTAAGCTGGTTCTTCTTGGAGGTGATATAAGAATTGTAAACATAAAAACCACACACACACACAATTATGACCATTTACAACAATGTCATTATTTACAGGTACTTTGCAGATTCCTTTTTCTAAATGTATTTCAGTCCCTTATGATGAGTTTCCAATGATTAATTGAATATCAGCCAAATGAAATTTTGGTATAGCCATCAAATCCTACATCTCCTAGTTGATTTATTCTTCTCAGGATATCTTTTTATTTTGGAAATTTAACATTGTGTTAAAAAATTAGAGTTTCTAGTTAATTTATTGACATGCCAGACCTTAAGTGAAACCTGTAAATGATGACAATTTACAATGATGCCATTATTTACAGGTAATTTACAGTTTACAGTTTTCCATTAATGTGTTTGAGTCATTTATGATAAGTCTCTACTTACTAATTTGATTTAACACAACAAACATGTTTTGATTTAGTCATCAAATAATACATTAATAGATGTTGTATACTTCTCAGAATATCTTGTTATTTTGGAAGTTCTACATTTTCGTACACCATGACAGTTGTTCATACTTAACTTTAGTTGAAACCATATCTTCCAGACATTTAATAATAATGAATGATGTTAGGTTTACAACACCTCATTTCAAGATTAGATGCTGTTGGTTTCAGCAAACTTTTTTTTTAAATAATTCATTCAACCTTCAAGAAAATTTTACAAAATGTCATGTTGTGTCATTGAATGAAAAGGAAAGATCGAAACAATGTATGTTATCTACAATTACATAGAAAAAACTCTATCATAAAATATTTAATTTAAACAATATTTTATTCAGTATAAAGCTGAAATGGATTGGGCAGCAGGCTAAGCCTATATAAGCCCTCTCCATAAAACGGGATTGACATCAGGTTCTCTGGAAAGATAAGCATGTCCTTCTCCGTCACATTGAAAGTGGCAATATCCCTGAATGAAAGTCATTTTCAGGTTGTTCTGAGCGTTGAATAAGTGTTTCCTTTAGTCTTGTACATGTTTTATTCTAGATAATTATTGAGCTCTAACTGAACCAGAACACAAATTTCATTATCTAGTTGTCTATTAAATTCGTCACCATATTGTATATGCCAATCTATACATATCTTAAGAAGGGTTTTGCAAATCGGAATTTTGATTCATAAATTCCAAATGCTCTACATGTCTTTAACTTTTTGTCAGATCATATTTTTTAAGATTACCGGAAAAAAATAACGAAAGCGATTTCAAAGTTCCCTTACCCTATCACGTCTATATTAATATTGATTTATCTTTTCAGGAACAATGCCGTTATGGTTGTATACACTTGGCAGAGAATTTTCAGCAGGGGCAAATATCAAAATTCCATTTACGAATATATTTACAACATTGTTACTAATTGCTATTCCATTGTCCGTTGGAGTTGTTATTCAGTATAAACTTCCGAAAATCAAAAAAATATTTCTGAAGATTCTGTTACCCGTTTTAATTTTAAGCATCATCTCCACAATGGCCATGGGTATATATTCAAATCTGGACGTTTTCAGACTTTTCAAGCCAATTATGTTTTTAGCTGGGGGCATGTTGCCATATTTTGGCTATGTTTTTGGAGGCATAGTAGCATGGATTGCAAGGCTACCATGGGAACGTGTGAAAACAGTCGCCATTGAGACCGGTATGCAGAATTATGGAATCTCCATTTTCTTACTGATGTTTGCTTTTCC
>JAOXYH010199975.1:0-15930 GCA_028566455.1 Botula fusca | reverse complement strand
AACATAAATATGAACTTATTACACTATATCCGGTGTGTTTTGATATTTTTCATCAGAACTTTAATTATGACATCCATTTTTGGAGGATGTGAAAAAGCCGTTTTTAGCCATTTTTCACATTTATTATCTTCCTTAGTCAATCTACTAATTTTGCATTTAAAAAAAAAAAATAATAAGTATAAACTATTGTTTCTATAAAAGTATATCAAACAAGCCCAAAAATATTGTTAAACTGATTATACTCTTTTAAAACCAGAACTTTTGAAACTTTTGAGATATTTTTGAAGTTGTTAAAAAATAGATTACCCGTTGTAAAGAAATAATTTGCTTCATATAAGCCAATACTGTAACAAATCCGTCATGAAAGTAGAGAAGACAGTCTCCAGAGGTGAGTATCAACTTTTCAAATTGTTCAAAGAATTTTATAGTTTGATAGCAACAATTTAGTTGTATAACTGTAAGATTGGATCAGCAATGTTTTACCTTTTTCTGTCCAATTTAGTTACCAATTAGGTAAATTGGTAGCACTATACCAATAGAAAGAGGTAAACACCTTTTGCTAAAGGAAAGTAAGATAATATTTCGGCAAGCTCAGTTCCCCATTTAATTTATGATTTGGTTTACGACGATTTATATGCTCTTCAGTTTGAGCTTATGCGGGTTAATGATTTTATTTTTTATTTTTGATATTTCTAGACTGGAATTTACACTTATGTCAAAATTTTGACTATCATTTATTATATTTTCGTGGCTCAAAATTTTAAAATGTTCAGGGATTGTTTTTTTATTGTGACCGGTTCAAAGATAAGATTTCTCTTGGTTACTAGTGAATTAGAGACTGTGATATTATCTTTGAATTTTTTATATATCGTTGATTCTTTTAATGGTGCTTTTAAAAAAAGGAAAAAGACTGGAAAAATAAGGGGTAATATTAAACTTAATGATTAACTATTGTGATAGCAGATTGTACGTCCAGATCGACAATCCTAGTATATATTGTACAAATGTAACGACAATACACTAATTCTGTTTTTGCAAACGTAAATATAATCATGATAACCATAAATTTCATTATTTGGAATATTTTAAATTTTATTTGTAACAATTTTGATAAAATTATGCTTCCAGAGTAACCGGTACATTCACTTGTTTCATGAGGCTGCAAGATTTTCCATTTGACAAACAATCCTGCGTTTTCGAGATGGAAAGTTGTGAGTATAAATTATATCTGAAGTGATAAACACTCCCTTCTTGGTAAATAAGGGAAGATCTGAATCAAAATATTTCACAGAATAAAAGGAATCTATGTATTTTAGATTTAAGGAGTAGTGTTGTCTCGCAGATATTAAATAGTTCTAATTTGTAAAGTTCAGCAAGCAGCACTTGGGGTTTAACGTCCAGTGCTTAAGATAATAGCACGTGTACTTTAAATCTCACTACATTTGTAAGAAAACCCTGCGAGTCCAACAGGGATCCGTAGATTTCAATGCTTACATGACCACATCCATCTGTTGTTTTTTTAAGTAAACAATCAAAAATATCAACATAAATTTTGTAGACATCATATTGTTGTAGTCTCGTAAGAATATTCACAAATACCCTTTCTTGTAGTTGTATGCTCTATCTTCCTGCAGCAACATAAGTTTTTCCTAGTTCTTCGAAAGAGATTATCATTTGTCATTGATTAATTGTTATAATACATGTGTATGCACGCCTTACAACAAAAATATTTGATACAAACATATTGCTATGATTTATAAGATTCACCTGATTTTTAATTACTCGATGATCCTGCCATTTTTAGCTGTATGGAAAGCAATTGTGTTTTGTTGAGGATAATTGGCGAACGAGTTGATTGCTGGAATGCTTCTTTTTAGCTCACCTGGCATAAAGGACTATGTGAGCTTTTGTCATCACTTTTCGTCCGTCGTCCGTAAACGTTTTCGAAAATCTTCTCCCTTGAAACTATTGAACTGATTCAAACCAAACTTTGCCATAAGCATCATTGGGGTCCCTAGATTCTAATTTTTATCCGGCATGTCTGTCGATGAACAAAAATGACTGTTGTTGCTATAAATAGAACATAGGGGGTATATCCCCAAAACTGTAACAGATAGAGAAAAACTATGAAGGGTAAAAATGATCAGCACATCAAGCTCTACAGAAGTCTCCATAACCCCAAAACCGTCAGACGACTTCTTACATGAGTTATTGGGCGTTAAATGCAAATTTTGACTATTTTTGCTGTTTTCCCCAATATCTTGAAAACAATAACAGATAGAGAGAAACTGTAAAAGCAAAAATGATCAGCACATCAAGCTCTATCTACAAAAGTCTTCATCACCCTGAAATCGTCAGATGACTCCTTACATAAGTTAATTGGCGTTAAATGCAAATTTTGACGATTTTTGCTGTTTTCCCCCAATGTCTTGAAAACAATAAACTGTAAAAAGCAAAAATTATCAGCACATAAAGCTCTACAAAAGTCTCCACTACCCCGAAATTGTCATCAGTTATTTTACATTAAATGCAAATTTTGACAATTTTTTCTGTTTTTCCCAATATTTTGAAAACAATAATGGATAGAGAGAAACTACTACCTAGAAATGACTCCCTACATAAGTTTCTGGACTTTAAACGTAAATTTAGACCTTTTTTGCTGTTTTTGGCCAATTTAAGTGAAAATGCAAGACAGTCTTGAAAGGGCCAGGTAACCCGGTGAACGATGCAGGCTCACATGAGCATCTAGTTTGTGGTTAAAAGAACACATTCTAAACATAAATTTGAGAAAACTTTTCCATTTTTTCATTTTTATTTTCACATAATATTTGTTAAAGCCAAGGTCACCACTTCTATGTGTCCATGTTGTATGTGTTGTGATTTGGTGCTGCAGGCGAGACACAGTGTTCCGCGGAACCCCTTAAGAATTGTTTTCATTGAATAGGACCACGAAGACATGAGAATGATTTCTTACACATTCATTATACATCAAATGTACATTTTTAATGTCTAAAGATATATTGTTGGTTTATTAAGATTACATGTTTATTTTATGATAGATGTGTACAGGGTTTATTGAAGTCAAAGAGGACACGGATGATGATGGTTTTAGAATTCCTGTGGAACATAACAAGGTGAAAGAGTCTCTTCTAAGTAAGTACTCTTATATTTGTTACAAACAATTTATTTATCTATGTTAAACCCGAATCCTTTGGAGGTAAATTATAAAAAAGCGCTGCATAATATTTGAAAGGTAGTGGAAATGTTTACATGCTTAATAAGATCAACAATGTTATTTGCAACACAATTCGTTTACTAAATAAAATACAGAAGCTACCAAACCGTAATCCAGGCTCACATATCATAAGGCAACAGACCAGACTGGGAATGGATAAAACTACGACCACGACAATAAACAATCAAGCAACACAACACAGATACAGGAACACGAATCCCACCAAAAACCGGGGTTGAACTCAGGTGCTCCGGAAGGGTAAGCAGTTCCTGCTCACTGCGAAAATCCGGTAAGCAGTCATGAACGAGAAAGGAAGGGGATTGCACTATGATACAGGAAACAGATCGTTAATCGTCTGTGAGACAGACATTCCACAACAATCAACCAGTTCGTGATGGCGACCGTAAAACTAAAGAAATGAAGACTTCAGGCTTTCCGACATACCTCTGATTGAGTAGCTTACTAGTCAGCAAGTAACCCTCTATATTAAAAACTTGATAGGAAATGCATACTCGAGAGTATCGTATCAGCCGAGAAATATTTACTCAGTACAATATTGCTACAAACGAAAGGGAAGTGTACAGTTGGAAAGTTGAAAAGTCATATCTTTTGTCGTAAAGTTTTGACCTAAACCGTTCCTCATTGTCAATTTCAAGATTAAGGCCAAGGTATGAAGCAGACCTTAAAGTATCTGTGGTATCCCTTAGCTTATTTGGATAGTTGCGATCTAGAAAGTCTTTGCTTAAATGTATGTCCTATACTTTTTGCCATGTTTAAGCAATGAAATATGTTTAAACTAAGAAGCGAGAAAGTCTCCAAACGTAGAATTTTTTAAGGAAAGGACGTCATCTATTCAGGCGAAGGTGAAATTAAACGATTTGGCCAAGTTCCTTTTTTTTTCTGAAGAAACCCCTGTATGAAGTCTGTTCATATGTATAAAGGAATAAGTTGGGTAGTACGGGAGCACAATTGGTACCCTATGGAATCCAGACTGTCTGTACAAAACGATCTCTGATAATAACAAATATATTATTGATCAGAATGTCCAATATTTTGACGATATCAGTCTCAGAACTTCTTGTTACAAAAACAAGACAATTACGGTTCTCGAAGTACATGGCATCGGAATACCATAATTATGTATTTTATCCGCGTTTTATTTTTATTCAGGGTTGTTTAAAAAAGAAATATCTATGTGACCCTGTTTAAAATTATATGATGTTGTTTAATTTTAGAGGATATATTTCCTGAAGCAATTGGCCTTTTTTACAAAGATGCTAATAGCATAAAGACAATTGTTGTGAAATCTGATGGGTACTTTCTCGCACCGAAAGATGGCTGGAAAGAAAAAGAAAGAACATACTACCAAATTAAGAGAAAAGGTAAATCAATTTTTTTTTGCTTCCTGAAACCTCAACCTTCATTGCACCCTGAAAATATGTGAAATCAAACCTCGGAAATGCAGCTGACAAACCAAATATATTTCTTTCTCATGAGTTACAAGTAGAGCAGGGGTAAGCTTGTTTATACAAAAAAAACCTGTCCATCTTTTTTATACAAGCCAAATACTAGTATTTCAAACATAAACTTTACTTTTTTTAAAGAAAATTGAACAAACATCATGTTTTCGGAATGTTTTGATGTATGCAATTCCTCTTTTAAGTCCCCTACCGGCAACGCCGAAGGGGACTATAGGATTGGACTATGTCCCTCCGTCTATCTGTCTGTTCATCCGTCTATCAAACATACTACAGTTTTCTCCACTTTTTAGTTCACCTGGGTATGAGCTAGGATAAGCTTTTGCCATCACTTGGCGTCCGTCGTCCGTCGTTAACTTTTCATTCAAAGAAACCTGCGCGCCAATTTGAACCAAACTTTGCCACAATAATCCATTGACGGTCTTCTTTCAAAATTATATCAGTTTGATCCTCCAGTTGGAGGGGCCGCAAAGGGCCCAATAGGGGAAAATTAATTAAATATTTAAAAATCTTGTTCTTCAGAACCATTGATGCCAGTGCAATGATATTTGGTGTAGAACATATGGCCACACTGCTGTTTTTTGTGCTGTTGGTAATTTTGGTATTATGACTAATGATTTCTGCTGAGGGGCCAAGTATAAAGTTGGTCACTTAAAAAAATATAGATTCCAGATGAGCGATGAAAGCTCATTGGGGCCTTTAGTTAATAGTAGTGAAAAGACAGTCATATTTTGCATAAAGTATCAGTAGGATATGAAGATTCCAATCTGTACAAATGACCATTCATACTTTTATTACAAGTTCGCAGTGTGTAAAGGTAATAATACAAGAAAAACGTTAAGAATTTTATTACTGATCCACAGAATATCAAATATATATATATCGTTCTGTAAAATCTAATTATAATTTGTAGGAGAAAGCAGAAAGGAACAAATAAGAAGTCTTGCTGCAGAAATAAGAGCAGAAAAGAAAACCCCAGCGGTCAAGGTTAGAATTTTTGAACGTTTAAAGTTCCTCCATGTGTATAAGTTGCTCTCTTATGGAGTTCCTATCCAGAGACTCGTTTTCCTAATCTAAGTTTTAAATTATGTCTAATTACGAGTTTTGTCTGTTAGAGATGACAAGCTGGCTAGCTGAAGATGAAAACACTACAATATAAGTATATATTCGGAGGTTAAATATGATATTCAATTATACTGGTTTACCTCTGTCCGTCTATCCGCCTGTCGCCAATTTTTCGTCCGAGAATTCTCATTGTCTATTAGCAGCAGCCAGTTCATATTTTGTGTAAAGAGTTGTGACGTTAGATTTACAGTCGCACCCGTAGCACACCCACTTCCTGTTTAACAATGCCGCCTTACATTTTCGCCTATAGATATATACTATGGAAAGTTTTCGTCGCAAAATTCCCAGCAGCTAATTTATATTTTGTACGAAGCATGCTCAGAATGAGTTGTAACGTGAAATTTTCTTTCGTTCATGTCAGGCACCCATTTCCTGTTTAACAATGTCCCCATACATTTTCCCCTTTATGTACTATTTTTGGTTGCAAATCATCAACATTAAGCAGCAGAGAGTTCATATTTGGTGTGAAGCATATATTGCACTCACTTCCTGTTCAATGACACCACGTTCCCTTTTCCTATATATGTAATATGGAAATGTTTCGTCGCTAAATTCTCAACATCCATAAGCAGCAGTCAGTTCTTTTAGGTGTGAAGGATGACCATAAGTTGTACAATGTGGGATTCAGTTTTGTACATGTCAGGAACCCACTTCCTGTTTAACAACGCCGCGTATATTTTCCCCTATACGTATGGGAAATTTTCCGTCGCTAAATTATCAGCAACTATAAGCTACATGTATAAGAAGCAGACAGTTCATATTTGGTATGAAGCATGACCACGATGAGTTGTAACATTGTGATACTCACTTTCTGTTAAACGACACCATGTTTATTTACCGTAAATGTACTATAAAAATGAATTTGTAATCAAAGCTTCAATTTTCCAAATATCATGAAGGAATCTTGTGAGAAAAAAAACAATCCCAATACGATGAATAATCTTTCAGGTTCAGTAAGCATTTTTACGTGTAATGGTTCAAGGCATTACAAAATTTTCTTTCTGCATATGAATATTTGTTATCATTACAGAATGTTGGACAAACTGGCCAGTTAAAAAAGGATTCCGACACAGAAAGGACCGTGCGAGTTAAATTTCAATGGGTACACTATAAAGATGAGAAATTTCAATCAAGAAAAGGATATAAACAAGTCTACTTTGGTGATGGTGGTGGACTGAGAGAATTCTTCATGCCCTGCGATGTAGGATTCAATGAAATTTTAAACAAAGCTAAGGAGATATATTTCCCCGGTGGCAGCTCCTCAAAAGGAAATTTACATGATATGCAGGTTAAGCTTGGTGATCATGGAATGCAGCCTATAAGCAAATTTACAAACTTAAAGGGCGATGATTGTAACTACAAAGAATACTTAAGCTGTCGTGGGTTGTATGCATCTAAATGCTCAGTATTTCTGATTACCCGCAATACCTCAAGCGCTAAACGGGAGGAGAGAGAATGTGAACCAGCTGCTAAGAAAAAAGCCACAATGACTGAAAAGGATGTTTATAGATTGCGTCTAGCTGATAAAAATATTTCACCTATAAGTATAACATACTTTAAGCATAAGCAGTCTGCCGACTGGGACGCAGTTTCGACTATCTCAGTAAAAGGAAGAAAACAAGCCACAGACTGGCTTTTGATGCAGGATTACTCCGGAGACGTTCATATGGAAGGTGATAATGTAGATCCATTGAATTTTGGGTTCGTTGTCAAGTCTATCAAGAAAGGTAAGACAACCTACCTTGATGTGGAATATTCTGACTTAAGACAAACTGCTGCAGGTATGAGTGAAGGAGAAGACTTAGAGAGAAACCATATGGAGGCGCATAAGTACATATTTCCAGCGGAGTCGGAAGGTTCAAACATCAATGAGCTGATTGTCCATGGACCAGATGACATAAACGGATGGGATGACGACAGATTGGTTATAGGAGTAATCTGTAGACACCATAATAAAGAAGCGGTACTGTACCGATGGTTTAGAGATCAGGTAGTCATTTCAAGCGGTAATACACAAAATCTTATAGAGATAAGTCAGTCTGGATTGTACAGCTGTGAGGTGGAGGTAAATGGTATAAAGGAAAAATCCAAGGAAGTTCAGATCATTGAGAATCAAGTCGAAAAAGCAAAGCCAGAGGTTGCAGTTAATGAATTACCTTCATCGTCAGTCCCAACAATACCGGTTGCGGAATTGTCATTTAAAAGGTCAGATGAAATTGGAAAAGGTGCATTTGCCAGAGTATATAAAGGGAAGTGGATTGGTTCAACAGTGGCCATTAAATTCATAGAATGTAAGCGAGGACAAAAGAAAATAAAATCTATGGTTGAAGAAGAGGTAAAGGTTAACTCAATAATACGGCACCCAAATTTTGTTCATTTAATGGCTGTTGCTTCTGACCATACGGGGATATACCTGATAACAGAATTCGTGGATGGCTTTAACATGGAGGATTACATTTTTGACGAGGAGGTAAAAAGGGAAGAGAAATTAAATTTGACCAACAAACTTTTCATTAGCGTACAAGTTCTCCAAGCAATATGTTACCTACACGGTTTGGAAAAAAGTATAATACACAGAGATATCAAACCAGCAAACATTTTGATCAGTAGAAAATCGCTCAATGCCAAGCTGTGTGACCTGGGTATAAGTAAAATTAAAACGATGACGTCATACTCACTGACAAGTTTAGGAGGACAGCCTGGAACTCCAGGGTACATGGCACCAGAGATCCTTCTAGATGGTAAATTGGCAACAACTGCCTCCGATATCTGGTCAATCGGTATCTCCCTAATAGAATTCTTTGCAGAAGAGGAAGCATGGGGAGACGATGTGTGTACATACGAGGAAATAAAGCAAGAAATTCAGAAAGGCAACCAACCTAGGGCTTTAAGTAAAATCACCAACCCTATCAGAGAGATGTTGGGAAAGTGTGTAGAGTTTAGTCCAGACGACAGATGTAGTGGCATTGAAATTTTATCACTGTTTCAAACAATTGCATAGGTATTCCGTACAATTTATGTAGGATAAGGAATATGGTTACTTGATATTTTTGTTTGTGGAAGGTTCTTGTTGTTTTTGCTACTTTAAATTGATTATGACACCAATCTTCAAATTTTAGCTTTATTTGAAACTGGATTTTTGAACAGGTATAGGGAACTTAGATTGACTTATTGATGCGTGTTTGCTTTGAATGACTTTTATTTCGGTATTTGATTTTATCATTATTATACTTCTGAAGACCTTTGTCAGTTTATTTGCCAATTAAATAAAGATGTACCTAATATGCGAAATCACAATGCTATTCATCATGTTCATTAATCTGTATCGTTCAGAATAAACATTTACAACAACAGTAATTCTATGTTCATAGCTGTAGTATATAAGGGTAAAGCAGAAATACACAAATTAAAGGCTTCCTGAACATGTGGTAGGTTATGCGTATTTGTTTATATTTCAAAACCTCTTAGCGGCTTTAAGGTGAAGGAAGCAATAAGACTAGGGACTGTGTTTTGCAGTTGATTTTTCCTTGTGTGTCATTTGATTGTTCCTGCTGTAAATTTATCATATCCGTCCTCTTTCGAGAAGTTGTCTAAACTACTAGTATGAATTTTTTAATACTGAAAAAAATGCACATTTTCAAATTTACATGTTTGTTTGCAATATGTAAAAGACGGTTAAAATGGTATTACTCTTTTATATAAACCCCATTTATACACAATGTATTGTTCAAGGTTATGGTAGACTGAAAATGCAAAGGAAAAGATGCATTCCATTTAGAAAATTGGTTCTTAAATTAATTCTTCTAATCTACCAATTAGTTCATTGAACAAGAGTAATGCGTCGTCTGCAGTTTGTGGTTCTTGGCAATCTGGTTTCAATAATTCGATAATTTCTATAAATCTATCACTACACCCATACGGATTTGGCAAATCGTTGGCATACATTTCACTACATGCGACAATGTCTTCAGTATGAACAGTTTTTCCGTAGTTAAAAACATGTACTGCTTCCGGAAAAAAATACAGTATATCTGGAATTCCACGCGGAATCTCCTGGTGATTTTTGACTTGCAATCTGTGTTGATTCCACTCTCTTGCAATATTGTTAATTCCCTTTCTCAAAAGCCTTGTAAAACAGAAACGCAGACAATCTAAATGGAGGGGGTCACTGTCTTCATATGTACCGGAATCACGCAGGTCCTTAAAAAAATTTATCCACCAATCGGCAAATTGGATCCTCAGTTTACTCCAGTACGACTCAATTCTTTGATTGGTAGTGCTTTTCCCATACATAAAACTTCTGCGGCCACTAAATTTGTCATCATCGTTAAAACGGAAGTATGGTTGCAAAAAACGAACTATTGAGTTTTCGTTCCCTAGATCAGCCCGTATTACGCGTGGGGCTACCCCCAGTCTCTGTAGGCACCGTAGATAATATGACGCTATAACATTAGGGTTATTATTTGTAGGACCAACCTCTAACCATAAGATACGTCTCGAATAGCCATCTATACACCCATGTATTGAAAATCCATAAGGTTTCAATTTATCATATCCGTCAATATGCCAGATAAAATTAGGACCAGGAGATATATACTTCCGACGTTGTAGTCGATGTCTTTTTCTGCGATCAACACCATTTGGATCAATTATTCTCAACGCTTGCATAACTGTGTCCCTTGTTACCTGAAGACCGTATTTTGTTTTTAGTCTTCTCCACATAGTTCTATACCCTAAACAAGACCCACTCCCTTCTATTTCTTGAAGTATTGCAGCAACAACATCTTCAAATGGTGAAATAAAAGTGGTTCGACGTTTTAAGTTTAGTCGTTTTAAGATTCTTTTTACCGTCCTTGTACTAATTATGATAGCATGCCCAAGCGCAAGTGCATTGGTAATTTCGTTATTTGTATAACATCTTTCAAAATATAATTTTACTAATTCTTCTGTAGACAATAATTTTCTTTCTAACATCGGATGGTCATCAATAAATACTGCATGTGTTTGGCTTACACCCAGCAAAATATAAACCTGGAATGCAAAAGGATAACTATTTCACTAAAATCTAAGATTGGGTTAATTTAACTATACTGTTTCACAATGGCAACATCTACTGCTTCAAAAAGTACAATTCTTAGGAATGAAAATGAATGACAAGTTACTTATAAAAAATAAACGAGCACGTACTTTGCATTTTTAGTACTGGTTAGAATTAATCGGAATAGGTAAAGACACCGGAAGGACTAATTACCGGAACGGAACTCCAACAGCCGCCGATTTAATTCGAACAAATATGGGGTACTAGCGCTTATTCCTTTCTCTAGGGTTACCATATACAATGAAACCGGTTTAAGTATGGCGTTTGCTTCACCTATTGATTGACTGGGACGTTCTTATCGTACATAAATCACGTCCACGTCAAATACCAAACAATGACGCCGTCGCCTTTACCTGATGGCTTATCGTAGATAAGTCACGCCCACTTCGATCAATAAGCCATCCGGTGAAGGTGACTGTGTCATTGTTTGGTAATTGACGTGGAATGATAAAAACGTGCCAGTACACCGATAGGTGAAAGCAAACTCCATACTTAAAGCGGTTTGATTGTAATGAATTTTCCAAGAAAACTAGATAATATACTTTGATATCAGAAATGTAATAGTTTTATACATGGATGCATCGAGTCTTCCTGATGAATATATATACTGCAGCAATAATTTAATATTATACCAAAAATTACGAACACAGATTTAAAAAACCCTCACTTTTTCGTGTCCTTTTTACAAATGTAAAATGTTCAGTTTGATGAGCACAGTGGAATAAAGTCACGTAAAACAATCGTTTGAACTTGAACCCAAATAAACTATGATGTGTTACATAATATAATAAATGTTTTTCAATATTGTTTATACCAAATTCATCTAAAAATGATCCCCATGCATAAACCATTTAGACCTCAATAGTTTTATATCATTTGAATTAATCTTGAAAGTACTACAAAACTACACAAAAGTACATGTAAATGAGTTGGCTGTCAAAAAAGTTAACTATCAAATATTAAAAAGGAAAAAAAATAGTGATGTCCATCCGTAAGGTCGTTCTTGGAAGCCTACTGCTTCACTGTGCTACACGCGAATATAAAATCGTAGCCTATCGCTTAAGTATGCTATGTGCATACTGTGAACGATCCTGCTATTTATTGTTATTGCTATGCACAAAAGCTTCAGCCAATAATAAATGAAACTTTATCGGTATCCATATGTCCTTTTTGAAAGTGTCATGATATTCTGTTTATTTTTAAACTGAAAAAATGAAGAACATTACAAATATATTTCACTAAACCTGTTAATCATGTTTGGAAACATCTCAAAATCTTTTTTCTGCACTTCATATTTAACTACGTTCTGATTACAAATAAAAGTCTTTGTCGTCACAATTAAAAGACGAAATTCCAAGAAAATGTTTACAAACATGGTGGCCCTCTTAGAACGAAGTCCGGATCAACACATTTTGGAAAGTATACCATTGAAGGACCACTCTTCCTATATAATGGCTTTCTGGTTTTAGAGAATTTTTTTTCAGAACTATTCCACATGGTCCTATGTTAAACTTTGTCTGCTGATGGCGGCCATCTTAGGTGACATTCGGGGTCAATGAATATAAGTTTGAAAGTGTACCACCTAAAACCAATTCATTCATTTTTTCCTTAACTTGCTGGTTTTTGAGGAACAATTTTTCCCACATGTTTCTCATAGAGTGATATGTCAAAAATTTGTCTGTTGATGGCTGCCATCTTAAAAGGAGGTCGGGGTCAACATTTGAAAGTGTACCATCTGAGGACCAGTCATGCCACTTTTCATTTAAGTTGGCTTACTGGTTTCAAAGAAGAAGCAGTTTTCATGTTTTTGCCATATGGTCCTATATAGATTTTTAAACTTAGTCCGCTTAACGTGACCATTTTAGGTGAGGGTTGGGGTCAACAGAAATAATTTTGGAAACGTACCACCCAAAAATTATCCATGCCATTTTTTTTTCATTTTCTTGGCTTACTGGTTACAGAGAATATTTTTTACATCCTTTGTAAAACTATATCTGCTAATGGTGGCGATCTTATAGACAGATGTCGAGGTCAACGAACACAAGTATTAAAGAGTATCGCCAGAGGACCATTCACACCACTTTTGCTTTAAACTGACTTTTTTGTTTCAGAGTAAAATATTTTTTTCACATTTTTTTTTCGATATTAGGGAATTATGTTAAACTTTGTCCGCTGATTGCAGACTCATGGACATTCCAGGTCACGTTTCCTTTAAATTGGTTTGCTTGGTTCAGAGGAATAGAATTTATCTCATTTTCCCATAGCATCCCATGTTAAACTATGTAATGCGGTGGTGGCCATCTTAGATTCTGAATCATCACCAAGAACGTGATTTTTGTAAAGGACTATCAAAGGATCATTCATGCTACAATACAATTCCACCTGCTTTATATTTTTGACAAGGAGATGTTTTTATCAAATCAGAACACATTGTTGGCCCTGGAAGCATGTTGAATGTCCGATCCAGACCAAAGACTAATTCTGAAAGGGACCACCAAAGGACCATTCCTGCCAAGTTTGGTTCAAATTGGCCCAGTGATTTCAGAGGGTAAGAGCTTTGAATGAAAGTTTACGACGAGGCCGACGACGCCAGACGGACGACAGGCGACGACGCGAAGTGAAGGCAAAAGCTCACACTGGCTTTAGCAAAAACACGTACGCCACATATTCCTTCTTCCGAGTACATTAATTTGTCTATATTGATAAATAAGTTCTTTGAGACATATTAATTTGAACATAACTAATACTATATTTCATAAAAATGTTTCTTTCCTACAAAATCCTGCACCTTCATCCACTAATATTTGATCGTATTTTTTACACTTTTCGGATCGTATTTATTTTTGCGACATGCTTTTCGGATTTTTGCATATTATTGAGTTGCATGTATATAGTTTCCCACTTTTTCACTATAATTGTTCCTGACCCTTTAATCCAAAGTAAAAAGGAAATAGATACTGAAACTTGAAATATAACTTTCTGTTGTAAATCTTAATGTAAGTTATTTGCAATAATGTGCATGCAACTGGTGAACATCAACGATTTTTGTTTTTCATCGTCTAACGTTGTAAGTAGTATTTCACTCTGACATGTGCTTCATTAATCATAATTAGAAAAAATATACTATCATGAAAAAGATAATGTAAATTCCCATCTAAGCATGGAGGTATAATACCTCCACGCTGTTCGTAATGGAATTAACCTTATCGGTATGTTATGTTATTGAGGTATTGGTCTGTTATTTGATTACTGTTCGATATACTTGTAATTATTAACAGTCAGTTTAAAATGAATAGGCGTCTTAATTAATAATCATAAAAATAGTTACATCTTTCTTTAAATAATACTTACAAATGCAGTTATTATCCAGTTAGACTTCATCTTTATCTTATATGAAATGTAGACGACGTGGAATGTTATCGTGTCACGTAGAAAAATGCACACACGTTTCTACACCTTTCTACACGTTTATTGATTCATGGAAAATTTCAAAAATTCTTAATTTTGAATTCCGAATTCTGAATTCTGCATTCTGAATTCGGAATTCAGAATTCTGAATTCCACAAGATCATGGCCCTTCTCGGCTTTCGTATTTTAGTGAGGTTACTGTTAATATCTTCCTGTTAATAAGTTTTCCGTGTGATGTTTGAATATTGTTTATTTTGTTCGTTGTTGTGTGTTTTTCCATTTAAGTTCTACTGTTGCCCTTTTCAAGTAATAATCCTTATTGTAACTTTTGGTCTGATGTCCTTTTCGTGGCAGTTCACATTGCTAGTGCTTTGTTTCTGGGTTGTCTTGTTCTAGTTCGTTTGTTTTCTGTATGTTTTTATTTTTTTGTCGGATATAGCGTTTGTAGTTGATTAAACCGAGAGAGTTAAGATAGTTTTCTCGATCTTGTAAATTCTATCTTGATTTTGTTTGATCAAATATGTTTTCCATAAAAATGTTTTCGTCCACACTAAATTCCTAATATAACAACAGTTGAAGAAAGATTCTGGACTTCAAAGTGAAACCTTTGGTATGTTTCAAGCCAAAAAATCGTTTTATTTACGATCCTAAGTCATTATAGGTGATAGAGTTTACTGTATTTGTTGAAACGATATCAAGATTTTCAGAGCCAGCGCTAGTAAAACGCTGATGCTTGATTCCTGGAATATTTTCACGATTGCATATGATTTCCCTGGTGTGTTATCAATCAATATGCTTCAACCTATTTTAACAAGGATATCTCAGGATGTGCACGTATGATAATGTCAAATTGTCACTTTGGAGACATTTTATCTCCCCATCCACGCTTAATGCCATTGATTTATATTTATCAGGAACAGAATTAATGGAAATATTTTTATCTCCCAAGTTACATGGTTAGTCTGTCGTGAAATTGATATGAATTCATTTGATTTGTGTTTGGTGTCCATTGCCAATTAAGATTATGCTAACAGTTGTCATATACAATTTTTTTCTTATCAAGAGGTCTGATATATTGCATTAATATTTTCCGCCCGCGGCATTGTATCTCATGACATATTGTATAATCGCCAAAACTTATTCAGCAATATTTAGAATGCTTTCGAGAAAATTTGAGCTATGAAAATATTGAAATGTATGCAAACAATGTAAGGGGCTAACAAAGCTGTAGATAGCACTTTTCAATAGGAAATATGAGATAATTTGCTTAATTCAGATACCCAATTCAAATTCATGATTATTCTACATTACAGAAACAGACACAAAACAGAACGAGGTCTGACGGTCCAAATTTATGAACAGTATTTTTGCATTTGTTTACTACTAGATCCTATATATGTGTTTTTTTATTGTTATGCAGGTGCTTTATTAATGGGGGATTCCAAAATAAGAATGTAAGGGTAGTTTAATAATACTAGGAACGGGTACATTTAGTAGCTTCTCTGAAAACCTGATCAGCCAAATTAAATGAAGTTTAAGTTTACAACTCTATAGTGAGTCAGGTGAACATGTATTTTCAGTGGTGG
>JAOXYH010198874.1:0-15955 GCA_028566455.1 Botula fusca | reverse complement strand
TACTGCATCTTTTCTTTATCAATCATAGACGTGTATAATTTATATTAGATGTTTCAAATGAGAGATTCTAGTAAATAAAGTATTGGAATAAATACAAAGAGTCAAATTTCGAACAAAACATTCATTGTAAATTGCTGTTTGATAACAAAAAGCCGATAATGCTAAACGGTGCTAGGCCTGAGCCATCTTGAACATCTAGTGTGCCCCACTGTAACTTTGTTCCTTTACTGTGGGTTTTGCCAAGTGTGTTTAGGGATTTTGTATCAAGAATTCATACACCATATCCCTTTTAATTTACTAGTACTCTGTAAGTCCGAACCAATTAAATTAATTTGTCAAACTTTTTTTTGTTGTCAAGGTGCGTGAACAATCAATGAATTCCTTTAAGTCAAAACGTACAAATACAAAAATACACTGACGAAAAGCAGACAAGATAATAGTTACCACATGTAAGCTTCAGATGATTGTTACCATGTGTTCCATCGTTTAGATCATCGGGCTAAAGGCCAGGGTGAGCTTTTGGCATCAATTGGCGTCCGTCGTCTGTCATTAGCTTTTAATTTAAAATCTTCTCCTATGAAACCACTGTGGCTATTTGAGCCAAACTTGGCCAGAATGATCATTGAGTGGTCCTCTTCCGGAATGATATCTAGCAGATCCGCCTTCCATCATAAATGGCAAACGTTGCTGAAAATAAAAAAAGCTTTAAGTTGCAAATTAGTCATTATTATGCAAAAAAATATTTAAAATCTTGTCAGAAACCACTGAGCCAATTTTAATCGAACCTAGCCAGAACGATCCTTTAATGGTCCTACATTTTATTTTAGACTTGTATCCGTCTGAATCGACTTTCAACAAAGATTGCTGTCTTCGCTAAAAATTTAAGTTTCTTTAAAAATTCCAATATGTTTCATTTTAAACTATAAATGGCTAAAATTTGAACTAATGATTTTCGATTATGAGTTGTTCACAAATCACGGTTTTTTTCTGTCAACGTCTTTGAATTAAAGCTTGTTTTGACCTAATATGCAAATTGGGCATTAATATGTAATATATCATTCAAAAATCTTTAGATACCACTGAGCCCATTTGAACCAAACTCGGCCAGAATAGTCCGTCCTTACATTATCCCTTTGGTGGTCACATACAGATTTATATCCTTCAGCCCTGTCTTCAGTCTGATATGCCTGCTATTGCTGGAAATAAAATGACAATTTAATATTTCTTGATTATCCAAAAAATGTCTCATACTGGAATTCAATGTGTTTCATAACAAGAACTGCAACGAACCAACCTTTTCCCATCTGCAAGTCTGCGAAGGATACCAACTTCAAGTTCCACCAAATTTCATCACAATGAAAGCAAGAACATGTTTGCTCATATCTAAAAAAGAATCCGGACGATAAGTTACGTCCGATCTTTATATTACAATAAAATTGATTTTCAAGCCAAGGAGATTACATGTGCAAGGTGTCAAAATTTCCCCTCCGCATACTTCCCTTCTTGAACTCCGCCCCTTTTTCCTGGATGTATGCTTCCTTTCTTCCTTTTTCTCTTTTGGCCATTACAGTTTTTATTTTAACGTGTGATTATTTATTGACAAGACTTGCATTAGTCTGTACTATAGGCGAGGTTCCTGACCTGTAGTTCTAATTTGTTCTCTCCGCGATATAGCTGAAGTATTGCTGATGTGGGATTAGCCAAACATCAATCAATCAATCATTAATTTAATCACAACATAAGGATTGCAGAATGAATTTCGTTCTGGACCTGATAGTTCTCTCTGTATTTTGCCAACATTGATTTCCTTGCAGTGCTGTTTTTGGCCTTGATCAATATTTCCGACAAGAATAGAATTGTCATCTGATAATCATATGAATTATATATGCGATGTCTGAAACGAAGGTTCACAGTTATATGTTTGTCCAGTGTGTTTACCTTTAACAACTCCTTTGCATTCGACCTCTGACCTTGTCAGAAAAAAAGTTAATTTTTATCAATAGGATTATGTATGCCAAGCTTGAGCATCTTAGGACTTAGACGGTTTAGTCTTTACTACATGGTTTTCTTGATGAAAGGACGGGCAAACCGACATACGAACTGCACCCTTTATACCTCAAACTAAATTACACTGTGAAGGGATATACTGTGGGCTTCTTACATCGTTTTACTTGGCAAAAACATATATTAAGTCATAAAAATTTTTATAACCACCAGGACCATCGTTATTATATAGTTTTGTGCATATATATATTAAGACACTCCAGATTATTTTTTTCATTTTAAGTCACAATAATATCATCGACAGATGCAATTTTATTAAATATGGATCTTAGTCTGTTAAATATGAATACTACAATAAATAGACGCGGTAGATCATCTTTCCCTGCTTTTTTATATTACTGTTCAAATGTACACTTTCATACTTCTCGGTATTGTCTATATGCTTTGCTCTGCGAAAAGCGTCTATTTGTTTACATTTTCCCTGTGGCAGCCGTTTGACATCTTGGACAATCGGTTAAAATCCGGACAAATCATCGTTAAAACTAATGCTCTCGCAGGACGATACCTACGGTAAACACAACACAGAAAATAAAAAACAAGAAATGAGTAGCATGAACCCCACCAAACCCCGAAGTGAAACGTTTTCGAAATAAAAACTCTACTCAAAAGAACTATTTCAATGTTGCGATGAATGCACACTCCCGTGGCTTTCAATGATATTCTAGTGGGAATGATCTTAATTTTGCAAAGGCCATTTTTCTAAAATTAGCAAATTTACAATGACTTGGGAATTTTAAATGAAAATTGAAACAAATCAGTTAATTTGAATTGTAACAAAACTAATTCTGTAGCAAGTTGAATTAGATTTGAACACAATACTAACTTAAAATTCTCTAATTATACAAGACAGTTGCTGTGGTTTAAGGTGTAACTTTCATCAAAAGTGTAATACTGCTTCATGTAAGCCATAAGTAGTGCACATTGAAAACATGTATATATATATTGTGTTAAAACAGCATCGACCCTTAGTATGTGCATATGGTCTTTAGCCGGGAATTTTTTTATGAGAATTTTGATCGCAATATCTAAATTCTGTGATTTTGATTAACTTTACAATGTCGATTTTGTCCAGTTATGCGGTTTAGCTCACCTAACCAAATGCAAAAGGGGGTGGGGGTTGGTATCTCTCGTTGTCCGTCGTTGTCGTCGAAAAATAAAGCTCTTCTAATCTCAAACCACTGTGCCAATTTGAACCAAAATTGGTCCTTTGTCAGACCCCTTTCAAAGTGCTGCCTTTGGTCTGGATTTGATAATTAGCATGGCTGCCAAGGCCAGTTATTTGTCCTGATTGGATGAAATTTGAAATTTCTTCCTGTCAGAAAAAATAAAGCAGATAGAAGACTTGGGTGGTCGTCTACCAAAATTATGTTTTGGTGCTGAACCAAATCCTACATGACCGCCACCCAAGGACAGGTAACAAGGACCCTATTGGGGAAATGAGAAAAATTCTTCTCCTCTAAACAAACCAAGCCCAAACGAAAAGTGACATGGATGGTCCGTGTGTTATAATCTTCAAAAATAGTGTTCGTTTACCCTGAGGTCAGTCTAAGATGGCCGCCATCAGCAGGCATAGTTTAACGTAGGACCCTATGGCAACAATGTGAAAAATTAGATTCCTTGAATATATAATATAGAAGATATCAAACCATAATCAAAGCTCAAATATCCTAAGGCAACAGACAAGACCACGAATGGGCAAAACAATGAACAACAAAACACAGAAACTAAAAACAAGAAATGAACAACACGAACCCCACCAAAAACCGGGACCCTATGGCAACAATGTGAAAAGTTGGTTTTCTTTGAATATACATGTAATATAGAAGATATCAAACAATAATCAAAGCTCATATATCCTAAGGCAAAAGACAAGACCGTGAATGGACAAAAAACAACGAACAACAAAACACTGCAACTAAAAACAGGAAATGGGCAACACGAACCCCACCAAAAACCAGGGGTAAACCCAGGTGCTCCGGAAGGGTAAGCAGTTCCTGCTCCACATGTGGCACCCTTCGTCTTATCCATGGTGTCAATCCAGTAGGAACTCATAACGAGAAAGGACGGGAATTGCACTGTGACACAGGAAACACGTTGTTAATCATCGGTGTGATAGACATTCCATAACGATCAACTAGTTCGTGATGGCGACCGTAAAATTTACGAAGTGAAGACTTCAACCTCTCTGAAAGAAACCCCTGAATAAGAAGCTTACTAGTCAGCAGTAATCCTCTATCCATAAGATCTGGATAAGAAACGCACGCTCGAGAGTATCGTATTAACTGAGAAATATATGCTCCGTACGCAGGCCTGCTGGAATATTGCTCCAAAGAGAAGTTTACCATCGGAAAGTTGAAGTCGTCTCTTTTGTCGTAAAGTTTTTACCTCAACTCCCTCATTGTCTATTTCAAGATGAGGTCAAGATATGAAACAGATCCTATAGTATCTGTGGTATCCTTTCTTTCAAGTTCATTTGGATAGATGCGATCCAGAAAGTCTCAAAATTTAGAATTATTTTGGAGACTTTCTGTCTCCAAATTTTTAAATCAGGAAACCAATTTTAAAGAAAAGTGACATGGATGATCCTTGTGTGGTACACTTTCAAAATTATGTCTTTTTTGTGACCCACCGCCACATCCCCTTTTTCTTCACATTTAGAACCTCGACCTCCACCTAAAATAGCCGCCTTTAGCGTATGAAGTCTAACATACCATGTAGAACAATTGTTGAAAAAAATCTTTTCCTCTTGATTAAGAAAGCAAATTCATAGGAAAAGTGGTATCAATGTTCCTCGACTGGTATACTCTCAAAAATGTATTTGTTAACAATGACTTCCCTGAAAAAAAGAAGACAATTTAAATCAAACGTAACAAATAAGGTCCGCTTTCAAAGCTTTGTCTGTTGATCCCGACCTTCATCTAAAATGGCTTAATTCAGCAGAGACAATTTAACATAGGACCTGTGGGGAAAACGAGTAAGTGTTTTCTCAGAATTTCTCATTAATAGTGAGGAAACACTACAAAGGCTTTATTTGTAACCATAATGTACTTAAATATTACAATAAAATTTCATGAAAATTAATTTCCCAGTGAACACTTGTACGATAGGCATGAGCGATATAGCGTCGGATGAGACACCAGTTTATAAAAGTAAATAATTATTGCTACATGTATAGTGTTTGTTTTTCTGTGTAGTCAACGGACACATAAAAGCCAGGTTAGGACTTCAAAATCCGTCGTTTCAGTTCAAGTTTCTTCGCAGTTTTCTCTATTACAGTTTTGTTCAGAAACCGTTGGTTCAAAAACAAGTATGTTTCTTAACTTCATACCATTGTGGTTTGATTTGCTTGTGAATAAGAACCCGAGCTTCTTCGAATTGTAGACAAATAAAACCTATAATGATGCCTTCCATCCAACACGACAGATGTTATATACATGTACAAATACATGTACATGTATGGCTTCTCATACAACATCGTATTTGAATTCTTTTGAAGTCCGGTGCATTTTCTTTCAAACGATGTTTAATACATATATAAATTGTGCCAACTACATGTAATTAACCAGATGTTTCGTTTTTTCAGAGAGTACTTGATGATACTATAATGAACATCAACAGCTCACTTTCGAACCACTATGGTGTGGAAGTAACGTTAAAAAGAAAAACAGCCAAATAAATTTTCTGACTTTTACTAAAGAAGAGTAGATAATAAAGTCCTGATATATGATACTTTATATTATTCTTATTACAAATAGTGAATGGTGGGATGCTTTGGTTTCTATTTTGTTTGTTTGTTACATATCTTTGGTTTTCATTTCTTTTTGTCATGTCCCAGTTTTTTGTTTCCGCCCTTTTGCCCTGTGCCTCGAATCATTGGTTTAGGATGTTTGGATTGAACTTGTTGTTTCTGTATTCTGTTGCCGATATTTACAAATTTTAAGAAGCAATATTATCTTCAAAAGCGTTAGCCCAAGCATCGCGGATGAGTAATAGATTTACGAAATGTGCACATCTGATGCATCAAATTCTTATAATTTAACTGTTTTATTCCTTGCCGTGGAAAATGTTTGCTTTACATTATATTGTTGCCGCTGCACATGAAGATCTGACGTCAATAACGTACATTTGTATTTGTCTTTTTCGTCGATCATTTTTTGGCCGCTGCAGTCCTACATTCCTCTTTTCTTCAATCTTTGTTTCCAACCTATTTAACTGTCCACGGAATCACTGTGGTGCTCACCTACCAATGTCTGTTCGTCTTATTTCATTATTTCACTGTTCTCTGGAGCTTGCTAGAAATATTGATATTTTTGTTGACGCTATTAGAAAATAATCGTTAGTTTTACTGTTTGAAATTGTGACCATTATAAGTGGAATTTATCTTATTTTATTTGATACAAATGCACATTTTATGCATCAAATTGGTATTATGGAATGTGTATTAATACGGAGTTTATGCCTCTACATGATGACTGTAAGTACCCAAGGGTATCACCAGCTCAGAAGCTTATTATTCCGTATTGGCAGGATATTAATGTTTTGACAATCTATTAGAATTTAGACTATATCGTGAAAGTAGGAGTAACTCCATCGTGCATAACTATTATGTGGGTGGTTTTTGATTTATACTTTTGGTTATTTTTTTTTATTATTTAACTTCAATCTGGTTCTTAACATTTTGGGTACTTTTGGCTTTCAAAATGTTTCACCCAGACCATTACGGAACAGATATGATTCTGTCGAAATCAGAATCTTGAGCATCAAAATCATTGTAATGTGCATTCTTAATTTCACCAAGATATAAAGAATACTTATTGAATAAAAATCATAGTGTTCATTTTTCTTTTTCCTCACTTGGCCAAAGACACCTGATTTTCCCACTTGCAATGTGACGCGTGCCTTTAACGGAGAAGGACATGCTTACCGCTCCGGGGAACCTAATGTCACTCCCGGATTTTGATGGGAGTTCACTGTCTGTTTCTATTTTGTTTGTTTGCTACATGTTTTTTATGTTCCGGGTTTTTTTTGTCCTGGTTCTGGTTGTTTGTTTCCGCGCTTTTGCTTTGTCCCTAGGTTCACGTGTTTAGGGTTTCTACTTCAACCTATTGCTTCCGTATTCTGTTGCCGATATTGGCCAAAGACCAGAGTGTGCCTTTGTCATTACTTGGCGTCCGTTGTCGTCCAGCGTTTCGTCGTAAACTTTAAAAAAATGAAAAAATAACCACACTTGTGCACAATCATATTTAGACCATTTAGATTATAATTTTAATTCGATATATAAGCCGGTCTAAAACATAGCCGCTGTGACTATAATTCGAACATAGGGATAAATAACCATTTTAAATTTGACCTGGCAAAAGGCCAGGGTGAGCTTTTACCACCACTTTCCGTCCATCATCGTCGTTAGTTTTTTGTTTTTTTGTTTTTTGTTTGCATTTTGATCTTCTCCTCAGGAACTACTTCATCAATTTTAACCAAACTTGGTATGGACGTCTACTGGATAATGTTCTATAAAACGTATGTTTTTCATGTTGATTGGAAATTGAACATGACTGCCAAGGGCAGAATATATTTTCTAAATTAGCTCTTCTTGTCAGAAAGGACTAGTCCGATTGAATTAATTGTTACATGGGTGTTCATTTTTGTGCCGACTGGAAATTCAAGATGGCTGCCGTCAGTAGACATAGTTTTAACAGAGGACAGACATTATGGGAAAAATATATTCAATGTTTTCACTCTGAAACCAGTAAGTCAATAGGTACGTAAATATGCAATATATCGGATTTTATGAAATTTTGTATGCAACTAGATTGTAAGGAGCGTGCATCTGAATAAAGGAAAATAAAATATGTCGTAAATTTACTTTTATGACATTATTGACTTAAATTTCATCTAATTAGTGTTTTTTTGTTTAGAATGCACGACAAATCATGGAGAAGAGTTCCAAAGTTCCACTTTAAATTGCAATTTGTTCGAATTCTCTCCTACATTTTTTCTATAAATTTGATATGTTATTACGATTGCTATTTCCGTTTTATCGATATAAAATGTTTAGGTGGTCACCGAATTCGTATTTGATGTATGAATCGCTGAAATTTATTTTCAGTGCACAAAAAAAAACGAAAAAACACGGAACTTGATTGATGGCGTCGTTGTCTATTGAAGTGTCATTATTCATACTTCACCAAGACTGTGGTAAGCACTTAACACTGCATTACTTTTTTATTTATATATATATTGAATAGTTAAATAAATGCATAAAATTCAATGAAATTATACACAGGACAAACTGCAAGATTTATAACATATTTTATGAAATCACAGTATTTTCTTGGAACTCTTATATTATGTATCCGAAAATCTAAAATTTAAGACCTATATTGCACATCTACAGATGATACGCAACAATTCTACACCAAATTAAAACATCATAAGCAGACAATGTGCAAAGAGTTTACAAAAATTATTAGTTCAGCACCCTGTAATTTTGTAAAAAAATTAAGGAAATTCAAAATCCTAATATGCACACCTTTGATATATGTACAAAGACCTGCAAAATAAAGAAGCTTCTAGCTTGATAACTGTAGGAGGAGTTATCTGGACAAACAATGTACTATACAGTCCAGCAAAATTTTACAAAAATGACTAAGTTCAATAAACTGTAATTTTGTGAACAGTTGGGGAATTTCAAAATCCATACAATATGCATGCCTTTGATATATGTACAAATGATCTACAATAATGAAAGCTTCTACCTTGAAAACTGTAGGAGGAGATATCCGGACAAATCAAGCAAACATTCACAAAAATGACCAAGTTCAACACTCCGTAGTTTTGTGAAAAATTTGAGGAAATTCAAAATCGTAATAATGTGCACACCTTTGAGATATGTACAAATGACCTGCAAAATAATAAATTGCTAGCTTGAAAACTGTAGGAGGAGTTATCCGGGCAAAGCATATACCCTCTATGCGGACGGACGGACAGGGGTAAAACAATATGCCCCCGACGTTTCGTCGCTGGGTCATAAAAATGTGAGAGGACTTCGCGTCATAAGAAAGTGTGACGGACGGACAGACACACCCACGTTCGAAGGCAACAACAAAATTCCTGAACTTTTATCTCAAGGTGCTGGGAAAACAAGTCTTGATTTAATTAATAACAATTAATTAATAACAAATAACAAATAAGTAATAACAAATAAGTTATAACAAATAATTTATAACAATAAGTGGTAACTGAAAATGTCCCTCCAGGGCTTCCGTACTATCTAGATATACAATTGCTGAAGCAATGCTATATCCAAAACACAGCCGATTTAGCTTTAAAACCCCAGTGAAATCCAAATAAATTCTTCTTAGAACACTTCACAAAATTGTCATTACTTTTTGAAAACCCGCTACTATCATTCTTCGTATTATTGAAACCAACATCTGTTCCTTTAATATTGCATTTTATCTCAACGTAGCTACAACTGAAATATGCATATCATGTTTGAAGTTTTATCAGATTCCATTGTGCATTTCAAGCATTATGTAATGGAAAATGGACGACAAATTGTAAATTCGTAACAAAGAATTCTAGAGACCCGAAGGGTCGAGTGAATTCTGTTTTCCAATTTACAATTTTAAGTCCGTTCTCTCACTTAATCCATTTCTCAACGATTCTCAACAAAGCTTCCATTACTTTCTATTTTAACGTGTTTTACCTTAATTTAACAGTTGGTTAAATGCGGTTCACATATTCAATGTAAACAAGTAGACATTTCTAAACCATACGGTTATCAACTTGTGACAGCATATATTTTATCCTTTAGTTCAAATTGCTTCAGTGTTTAAAGAAATGATTTGTAGTTACAATAAAGGTAACATTAATTATTGATACAATCGTGAACACTATTTCATTTAAAGTAGGAATAAATAGAAGTAAGAAATTGTGTCGTATTTGCTGTTATATATATGTTAAAATTAACACTTCTCACACGTATTAAGCGTGGTTTAGTGGATAGAGAAATTTGACAGAATACCATGTGTTCTCTTACTATGCTGGTTCGAGTCTCGGCCAAGGAAGAATATTTTTAAGACTAAAATCCCACTAGGAAAATAATTATCTGGCAAATTATGAACTTCACTATGTAAACATTGGAAATTCGGAGTTAATTGCTTTTTGCTACAATGTAATGTCGTAACTAAAACACAGCCGAAACAGTGCTTAAATCACAAATAAATTGATTAAATTTAGTCTTGTGATCATATTAACTAGTTTTTCTTCATTTTATATTACGTTACATTTATTTACGACATGTTAGGTTGCCTTTATCTTTTGATACCCACTGAAACTAGCATAATAGTTCCCTCCCCTCCCCTTTAAAATTGTATAAAAATAATGGGGAAGGGCGAATATTTTGCTAGCTTTAGGAGATAACAAAGAGTTAAAAATATAACAATGTTATCATGTCTTAAATAAATAAAAAGTATTATAAGTCAAAACAAACTCATTAAATTATGGACACAAAAATTAGTTAATACTCATTATTATTGACTTAATACATACTTTTGGTAAAATCTGAAAATCAATACTTACCGGTTATTTTTTTGCTGAAATTTAGAGGATGAACTTTATAACACTGCATTAAAAGGGGATTATGTCGTACGTAGGACATATACCGCCTCACACATTTACAAAATTAAATTGTTTTGTCATTTTATAAATCAAGAGACGAAATTGAATTTTTAATGGGAAGGGTTTATATTTTGCGACATTTCAGTTAGAAACTACGGATATATAAAGACAATGTAAACATGTCATAAATAAATGCGTACTAAGACTAAATGAAGGGAAACTAATCAATATGAGAACAATAGTTAATTTATTTATACATTTTATTACTCCTTTCATGAGTTATTGCTCACAAAGGTCCAGATGAGCGATACAGGCTCTTTGAGAGCCTCTTATTTTACTACTGCAAGCCACAAAAATTCATAAATCCTGTTTCCAACATTCCCAAAAACACATGTGTATACAGTATTAAAAGACACACCAGGAATAAAAAGGCCAGGACTAAATTTCAGTCACCTTGTTTCTACCCATCAGACACCCCAAGCCCTAAATATATATCGGCATCAGAATACCGAAGCAACAGGTTGAAGGGGTAATCCTAAAATCGTGAATCCAGAGACTAAGCTCGGAAACATATAACAACATACCAGGAAAGAAACAAAAAAGAACCGAAAATCAAAAACATTAAACATGCAGCAAACAAACTAAGCAGAAACAGACGACACGAGAACTAAAGCACTAGCAATGTGAACTCCCACCAAAAACCGGGAGTGATATCGAGTGCTCCGGAAAGGTAAGCATATCTTGCTCCGTTAACGTCACCCGTCATACCTAATTAAAGGTAATATACCTTTGTTCTCACTTATCCAACTTTTAATTATTACCTGTACTACATGTATATTATTTTTAAAAAGTTGGATAAATGAGAAGACATCTTTTATTATTGATTTGATGTTTATTTAAGGTAAATTCTGTATTCCCAGAATAATACATTTTGACGATTTATAGAAGATTAACATCACATCAATGTATCAGAAGGAAAATATATCATACTCAGCAGTCATACAGAGTCTGCCACAATATCCTTCTTGCAAAATTTCAGTCTTTTGGTCATGTTCATACAGAACTATAAAAGTTGTCATATAAATGGGAGCTTTGGCATGCCGTAAAACCTGATTTAACCCACCACTTTCTTTGAAAATGACTGTACCAAGTCAGGATCATGACAGCGTTCTGCCAATTGTTCTATAGTTTTCTCCATTTTGTCACTCCTATCGACTTTATGCTTTTGGACTTTCCTTTGGTGTTCAGTATTTTTGTTATTACTTTTATTTATAAAGCATTAGAGAAAAAATAGAAGTTCAACTGTATGTATTTTTATGATTTACTGCACTTTTCTGGCAAAATTGGTATTCCAAACTTATCCTTCTTGTAACTTAGAGGCGATTTAGTGCGTACAAACCTTTCAAAAGGAGTTTCATTATAAAAAAAGAACCCTTTTTGTTGTCCCTTCACTCAGGTTGAACATATTTCAACCTCGATAGCTCGAATATCCCTCTAGTTCGGACTGTTTTCATCGGTCCCTTGAGTGTTCGAACCATCAACTGTATTTACTAGACATATACTATCAGATGTAATAATATGATAATGAAATTTCATTTTTGAGTCATTTTAATAAACATAAAACAAGTTTTCTGATTATTTTTGTCTATTTTTTTCAAGAGGAGCAGTAAAATTTGGCTAAATTTCGATCATAAAAGGCACATCTAATCTTCTCTGCATTAAAATTTCTATTTATCAAATTTTACCAATATCAACCTGCATTTTCGGTAGTGTTTTGGACAACACTTAAAAAGACAAACTGTAATAAATATTCAAAAGAAAGAGTATGGAATAGACACTTCTCCACATCTTTCATAAGTACAAAAATAATTTATAATACAGTTGCGTATGAAGCGCGTTTTGGTATTAATCTTCATCAGACACGCTAGTGGCCAGATAATAGGAAGACTTATCATTTTCCATCAAAGCTGCAAAACCAAACACAATATTTACCATCATATGTTTGGAGCGGTAAAACGTATCCCCGTGCTTGAGATGTATGCTCTTACATTTTTCTAGGGTATTGGAATGCGTGTTGAAAAGATACAAAAATAAGTACTATTTACATCTTCCCTGCATTCGAATTTCTATATATCAAATTTTATCAATATCAAGCTGCGTTTGGCGCCCGTTCTTTTTTCGACAGTGTTTTGGAAATGTGACCTTATAAATATTGTGTTTGATTTTGCAGCTTTGATGGAAAATGACAGGTCTTCCTATTATGTGGATAAGTGTCTTTCCTTCATGTATTCCATACATTTTCATTTGAATATTGTTTTAATCAAGTGCGTATACGTTCACAATTGGGAATAAATAAATATTTATTGGATTAAAGTCGTATGGGCTTGCATTACTGTCGTAAAATTGAAAATTGTATAGAAAATCTGAAAATGATAAATATCTCATTTTTCATGTCTTTCGACAACAACTGAATGTAAATTCTCTGGATTCACGCGCGTTTAGGATTACCCCTTCAACCGTTGCTTCTGTTGCCGATATTTACTCTGGCACCACTGGACCAATTTAAACCAAACTTTTCCAGAATGGTTCGTTAATGGTCCCCTTTCCAAAGTTTATCCGACAGTTTGATCCTCAAAGGGGAGGGGCCACAAAGGGACCAAAAGGGGGAAATTGATTAAATTTTTTAAATTCTTCTTCTTCATAACCAGTGATATTTGGTGGGGAACACTGTTAAATCATGAGGATTCAAATTTTATCCATGAAGGTTATAGGGTCCATGGGGTCCGAGGACCCCGGGTCAAAAGTTTACTTAGGATTCAATGGAATATTTTTTCAGAAAGTATTGGGCTATTTTAACCAAAGTTTTCTGGTTAGTTCTTTCAATATCATATCCAGCAATTTGACTCTCCCAGAGGAGGGCCCACAACGGGACCAAAAGGGGAAAATAAGTTAAATATTTAAAAATCTTCTTCAAAACTGGTGATGCCAGTGTTGATTGAACGGGGTTTAACACCACTTTCAGCAGTATTTCAGCCATATCGTAGCGATCAGTTTTAGTGGCGGGGGAAGCCGGAGTGCCTGGAGGGAACCGCTGACCTTGGGCAGGTAAATGACAAACATTATCACTTACGGTTGCGAGTCGAGTGCACCCTTTTTTGTTGTTTACAGAGCGGGGCGCGAACTCACAACCCAGAGGTGATAGGCTTCAGTGATAATATAGGTAAACCAACTACCTTAAGCACTTGGCCACCCAGACCCGAAGTGATGCCAGTACAATGACTTTGATGTAGAACACTTATAAATCATGAGGATTCAAAAGTATATCCATGAAGGTTCTATGGTCAACGGGGTCTGAGTACAATAGGTCCAACGTTTACATAGAATTAAATGTTTGAAAACAATAACAGATAAACTGTAAAAGGCAGAAATGATCAACAAGTCAAAATCTACAAAAGTCTTTATTACACTGAAATCATTAGATGAGTTATTGCCCATGAAACATTAATTATTACGATTTTCGCTTTTTTTATCTTTTTTGTCCAATATCTTGAAAACAATAACAGAAAGGGAGAAGCTTTTAAGAAGCTAAACTAATTAGCTCTTCAAAAATCTCAGTTACACTGAAATAATCAGTTGATTCCTTACATGGGTTATCATGTAATTGACAAGGTTTTCTGTTTTTGCTAATGTCTTGAAAACAATAACAAATAGAGAGAAACTGTACATGGAAATTGTTGGCGAGATACAGGTTCTTTGAGAGCCTGTTGTTATTATATGTAATATACTTTACACAATCACGGTGCAATATGAAATAATAATTAATCAAAACATTTCGACCAAAAATGAATTTTTTCTCTTTTGTTGAGGTGTAGCGAAAGATTTTTGAACTTACCTGAAAGGCAATCAATAAAATGGCAATGTTTTGATACAGTGTGTATTTCTAAAATGTAAATAAATAGGCTTTACAATGATTTTTTATGTATGTCCATATTTATTAAATAACAGAGTATTTGAGCTTATTGAAGACAAAATGTTTAACAAAAATGAAATACAGGAAAAAGTCTAATTTAGGTATAGAAAAAGCCGTAAAACTGCAATTCCAAATGATTCCAAATGATTTTATCGAGTGGTAACAAGTTTTCTCGTTAATGGTGTATATTTGGGCATTTAAAAAGTGGTCGGGTCTAGACGTGTTGGGGTTCACCGTTGACCATTTGAGTCCACGGGCCGAATTAAATTTACGTTAAATTATACATAGATTTATCGTTTCTCTTTGTTTTTCTTTTAATTATTTTTATTTTGTCTTGTTATTTGTACTGTTTTCTCATTTAATTAATTAATTTTCATTTTTGTTTTTGCAATCTTTTATCTCCTCCAGTCTTTGTGATCATTTGCACATTTTAGAGACACCAATTCCATTAGATATATTGCTATAATTTCCTTATAAAAGTAATACACGTTTAAGAGTGTATGTTGGACACGTGACATGGGACAATAAAATATTTAGTTAAATGCCACTTGTCAATGCTATAGGCAACATTGCATAGTGAATAAAACACTCTTTCTACATGAACGTCTTAAATCTCCCTATATGGAATAAATTGTCATTGTATATTGCAATTTTTATATCAGCGTATATTGCAGCTTTTTGTATCAGCATATATACGTGTATATTGCAAATGGAGCATCATGAAGATATCAAGAAGTTCAGTTAATTCTGTTGAAAAGGGCAATTCGTCCACTAGGCACTGGTATCTTTGGAGGGCATATAAGAGACAGCTGAAGGTAATGCATTCCCAATGAATCCACTTAAAAATGCGTTTTTTTAAACAGGCTAAGGGTGTTTGTATTCCTATTTATGTTCAGCACTGGCTGTAGACCTGTTCGATCGTTGATTGCAGAAACACAACCCACTCCCAAGTCCTTTAACATTCTAGTCCATGCATAATTACATTCAACTCGAGTTTGTGTACAGAACTTAATAAAGCCATCGTTATTTGTAAGTTTGGTTGCCTCGGGATTTGACATTGAATAGTTGTCTTCCACTTACGACTTCCCGATTTCATTAAACAGCAAGGTCAATGCTGTGCTTTTCGTCGAACATTCAAATGGAAATAAAAGTGTGATTGTGTAGTCACAAGTGTTTCACGCAGCAAGACATTAGAGTACAGGCGATCTTTATTATAGTTCATAGTTTCTTTCGGAGAGGTTGAAGTCTTCACTTCGTAAGTTTTACGGTCGCCATCACGAACTGGTTGATCGTTATGGA
>JAOXYH010197776.1:0-15968 GCA_028566455.1 Botula fusca | reverse complement strand
CATGTGAACTTGTGCCTCTCATATTTTCAGATTGATTTGTCAAGTTTTGAAAAAGTTACAGCTGTTTAGATTTTTTTTATACGACACCAAAAATTTTGCAGTCGTATTATGTTATGAGTGTGTCGTCTCCGTCGTCCGTCTGTAACCACATTAATTCCGTTCAATAACTTTTGTTCCAGTTGACCGATTTCCATAAAATTCTAACACAATGATCATTGCTGCAAGATATAGTCTGGGATTAAAACTCAAGTTCCAATCTATACCGGTTTGGAAACAAGGGGCCCACAGGGGTTGAAAATAGTATTTTTTGTACATTTCCGTCCAATAACTTTTGTGCCAGTATACCAATTTTCATAAAATTGTAACATGATGATTTTTAGTACAGAACAAAGCCTAGTTTACAGATCGAGATATACTGTATCTGCTGAAAGATTGGTTAGAGCCAGTAAAATTATATTGATATAGACTGTTTTTAAAATGCAGGCAGATTCAGATCACTTCATGTCATATGGAATACAACGAACACCTGAAGATACCATTAGAACAGTGGAAAGAATTAATATTAGGAGTAATGAGAGTGATAAGAAGATATTGAGGAAGAAAAAAGGTGTAAAAGAGCATGAGAATGTTTTCTGGGAACACATTAACCCACACAAGTAATTAGACTTTATAATCTTATAGCTATACATGGTAATTGACAAATAGATACACATATATGGAAATATAAACGTGCTTGCAAATTACTCATATATTTCGGACATATTTAGATGTATTACCTGAAATTACCACTTTATTACATGTATATGTAGAACCTTGTGTAGGTAGCTCGAACTTGAAGGGACCGTCAAAATAACTTCGAGAAATGCATGATGTTCAAGTAATTGATGGCAAATAAATATACAATATATGTACAATGTCTTGGAATATAAATCTTATTTTGTACGAGGCTTAGAAACAAGTAGAAATGCGAGGTTTACCGAGCATTTCTCACCTGTTTCGTGCCGAGTACAAAATAAAATTAATATCCGAGGCATTGTACGTATTTTGTGTTTATCCTGCAGATCATGAGTGCAAAGAATAAGTCAAAATTCAACATTTCCCAACTGAAGCAGGACAAAAACATTTGAAAGTTTATGCCGCCATTAAACAACGTCATAAGCAAAACTCCTTGGATTTGCACTGTGACGTCGTAAACAAGGCTTTCTTATGCTACTAGCATAATAAAGCTTAGGTTTATTCGACAGGGTTTATTCGGTTGATACCATAGCAAATGCAGGATAATATGCAATATTCAATTATAGCACTAAAAATTGTTCAATAAATTGGTGGTGTTCGAGCAATTTGTGGTAGAAATCAGGAATTGACTGTATAAATACAATTAACAAATGAAAGTTTTCATGATTTGTTTGTCTTTTTTTTTCAATTCAGGGATATACCTGTTGGGTTATTACATCTGATACCGCTTGGGATGGCAAAGCACCTAGTGAAAAGTATAGTAGCGGAATGCTCAGACCAGCAGGTGGGAAAACTTTCAACACATTTACAGTCTGCATGCCCGGAAAGCATTTTTCATAACTTCTTCAAGCATCTAGATAGTAGACAAGGAAAGCACTTCAAGGAATATGTAAGTGCAAGTAATATATAAGTATAAATATCAACTGCTATGTGAGATAAATAAAGAAATCATTCAATGTTAAAGACACAATGTATATGAATAAACTATGACATAAAATTAAAAAAAAACAGCTTTTTAATCCTGCTGATTGATTGCCTTTGAGCTACAATCAGGAGAAAACTATACATGTATTTTATTTGAATAGTTCGGGCAGTCTAATATCAACAACATTTAAATGAACTATCTGAATGAATATTCTGTTTCAGTTGCAAGTTGCACCTTTAAATATGTTATTTGCTGGGGTTGAGAACAGATATGTGAGAATGGTTGCCCTCCTTGCTGTAGTGAGTATTTCATATACATTTTGCAAACTCCCTGTACATGTATATATTTTTTTGAAATTTATAAAACAAATAAGGTTCCAACTCTCTCAGGCAAATTTGGCCTTAGCTGGATTTTTGCTGTGCTGTTTTGAACCCTCTCAGTTCTTGTGCTCACAATATATTTGAATTTGTTTGGTTATCCAACATTTTGGTCACAAACATATATGATGAAGGTTAATCAGCAAAAGCACTTCATATGCCTATGTTGTTTTTAAAAATTACTACCACTGGGTCTAAACCACTGCTGATGGACTGTCAGTCTGCCAGGTAGTCAGTGCTTCAGCACTGAACAAGATTTTTAAGATACATTCTGTTACAAATTTACAATTAATAAATTCTTGAAATTTAAAAATCCGTGGTTCCAAATCCCTCAGGCAAAGTTCGCCTTGGCTGGATTTTGGCTGTGCTGTTTAGAACCCTTTGATTCTTGTGTTCGCAATATATTTGAATTGTTTTGTTTTCCGTTTCGGTCACAAACGTATCTTATGAAGGTTGATTTAGAAAAGCACTTCATCCACATAGAGACTGATTCTGTGATTGTGTGACTGGTCAATGAAGATTACAATTAATTAGTCTTTAATTTCTTATATTTCGCCGCCATATAGCCATTGTGTACTGGTGCAGCGTAAAAACATTTTGGGTGGCACAAAATAATTTCTATCACATTTTTCTCAGGAACAACATAGGCCAGCTTCCTTATATTTGGCACTGAGTCAGTATGGAGAACTGCTTTCTATTTGCTAGAACTTAGAATTTTTTCGATATAGAAAAATTTATCTCTAATTTTTTCCAGTAACCACACTGGCCAGCTTCCTAGTATTTGGCACAGAACATCAGTGTGGGAAATTGTATCGTGTAACGCAGGTTTGAATCTGCCACATGTTCACTTCCTCTTTGCCAGAACTTAGAATATTTTTGATATAGAAAAATTTATATCACATTTTGAAAATATCAGTATGCAGTTGACACACTTACCACTAAGTTTGCAATGAAAAGTATAGAAATGTTTTAGTAGTGAATGGCAGAGACTGCTATTGTCCTCTGTTTAATATGATAAAATTATTTTCTAAATTTAGATTCAGAAGAAAAGTAACAAGATGTCTTACACACATGATGATATTGATGACCTGAGAGAAGATATTAGAAATTACCATCAGATGGTTCATGTTAATTTCCCTGAATTGAAAAAAAAGGTCAAAACTCATCTTATTCTACATTTGGTAAGACAATTTATTTGATTATTTAAGGGAACAATTTTCAGACTAACGTTCATTTCTTAAATTCAGTTCAACAGTTATATAGATGCAGAAATTCAATACAGTGTCACTCCATACAACAACCCAATTGCTAAGATATCATAAAAAAATCAGATTATCACAAACCATTGTTTTTACAAAATATGGTTAAAATCAATATATCTTTATTGTGTACCCAAATTTCTTTAATGTATTATATCCTTCCAGTGCAAGACGGTTTATTTAGAATTCACCCATTGCAATAAATTGTTTTGATGTTGAACACATGCATGATAGCTGTGAAAACCTAATGTGTAAAAAGTTTTTATGGTACATTTAAGATCGGAAAGTAGAAGGACTATAATGTATCAAAACAAGTTTTTCCATCTTTGCAACTATACAAACATGCTCCTTCAAATGATGCTGGATAATTGATGAAAAGTATATACACCTGGAAGATAAAATTCATTAAGGAAAATTTGATAAACTAAACTGTAGTATATCCAAGGGTTAATAAAATGAGTCATGTGAGTAATAAATCTAAAGGATGACAATAAAAAAACAACAAAAAAAAACTCCAGAAGGAGATGTGTTGGCAGGGCAAGCATCTCCTATTAACAGTCATGCAACCCAAATGTCATAATCGGTAAAAAGTCACACTAGAGGGAAATGACATAATAGGGATAGGATATAATTACAGTATTGATATTTACCATATTGGTAAATGATGGTTTTTGACCTGTCCAATGGTTTTTGAATGTATCATAAGAATTTAGTTGTACATTGTGAAAATGTACTAAATGTCCTTTTCCTCTGAAAATAAACTTGCTCAAGGTTGTTTTGGGTGGACTGTCCAAGTTGTATCCATCATGTTATGATGTATAACTGTATACCAACACAACGATGAATAGAGGAATTTGTCAAAACTCACAGTCACAAAGAGGAGACAAGTAGAAATAAGGAAATTAACGTACACAATGTACAGGAAAACAACACTTAAAACTAAAGCTTGGACAATACAAAGTATAAAATCGAGAGAGACATCAGATTCTTTGGAAGGGTAAGCATGTCATGCTTTACCAGTGACCCCTTGGATATTGCCCATATTAAGTTGGTAAACATTTGTGGAAAGACGAAAATGGTTGTGAAGAAGATATAGTGGTTTGGAAAACAGATATGATCATTTGTGAAACCAACATCCTGTAATGGTCAACAAATTCAGGATGGCAACCATAAAATTTATGGAGTGATCACTGCCATCTGCAACAGCCATCATCACAAATACGAGATAACACATTATTCAAATCTAAATTGAATGTTATTTTATATAAAAGCAATTTAGAGTGGGAACAAGCTTTTATGTAAAAGCAGTTTAGGGTGGGGACAGCATGCATATTTTTTCTATTATTTTCAGTATTGAAAACATTTTTCTAAAATGTTCCTCGAGTCCAAAACTTCAGGTTTACATCATCTACCTAATGAAAAAACTTGTGATTATGTTTCAAGAAAATGACCAATGATTTTTCATTTTATACAGATATTAAGATTATGATGAATATGAGTAAGAACAGAAGATATCAACGTAACATAACACAGGCATTAGTCAAAAGACAAAATTACATAAAAGTTCAAATGATCAAGAATAATTGTCACAAAGGAAGCTAATACCAAATATAACAAAAGAAGAGACAAACATAAACAAGGAAACATACAGGAAAACAACAATTAAAACTAAAGCTTGGAAAATACAAACTTTCATAAAAACCAAGAGTGACATCACGGCTCCAGAAGGGTAAGCATGTCTTGCTTTGCCAGCGACACCCGTCGAATTGCTCCTAAGTGTTGGTGCTAAGACGAAACCGGTTGTGAAGAATGATAAATGGATATGCAAACATATCTAGTCATTTGCAAAATTAATATTCTGTAATGGTCAACTAATTTGTAATGGCGACAAAAGTTTACGGAGCGATGACTCTGACCTTGTTTGGCATATCACTGATTGAGAAGCTTCTGTGACGGTAATTGTCCTCTCTCTAGGAAGTCACTGTATTGGACACGTTGAGCTCTAGCGTATCAGATCAATTGCGAAATATAGACAGCATACACCAGTGGCGCAGGTATGCTACTACTCAGAAAGGATGACTGATGTTAACTCAAGCTTGAGATAATTATGTCCTTACAACATTCTGGATCCCTGTATCTGTCTTGTATGAAAATTTACATGAAACACAAAGCAGTCTGCATGCTTGTTGGTCATTGATAAAAAATCTGTTTCTATTATGTCATATTGTTTACTTTATATTAGTTATTAGTAACAGTAATGAAATATTTCATCAGCTATTAACTACATTTCATTACAGATCGAAGACATTGCAAGGCATGGACCACCAAAAGCATATAATGAAGACGCATTTGAAAAGAATCATGGCACAGTTAGAGATATAGTATTTCATAAAACCAGAAAGCCAAGTCAAGGGATACCAGCACAAAGTTTGCAAAAAGTTACCTATGTGACCATATAATAACAGGGGGATTCTTCAAAGAAGGAGAAGAATGGTAATTAATCTATAGGTTTCATAATGAGTGAGAATGGTATTTCTCTAATTTTTAGCTCACCTAACACAAACATAAACAAGAAAACATACAGGAAAACAACAATGAAAACTAAAGCTTGGAAAATATAAACTCTCATAAAAAGCAAGAGTGACATCATGGCTCCAGACGTCAGTAGTTGTCAACGTTAGCTTTTACACTCTAATCTTCTCCTCTGAGACCACTATGCCAATTTGGACCAAACGTAGCCGAGATCGTCCTTGGATGGTCCCCTTTCAGAGATATGCCTAAACCAATGAATGAAATGCATTGCAACTTTCACAGAATGTGAAGTACAATGTATAAAATGCCATTGCGAACCTCATATTTTATATTTGATTAGACTGATTTTTTGGGTTTCCTATTGCACAACATTGACTTAACAGTATATCAGTAAGGGGGTGCACATCTTGTTTCTGCAACTTCTCCTAAACAGCTTGATGGAATTTCATGAAACTTTTTAGCTCACCTGACCCAACGGGCCATGTGAGCTATTGCCATCATTATGCATCCGTCGCTCATCGTTCGTAAACTTTTTCAAAAATCTTCTCCTCTGAAACTACTGAACTGATTCAAACCAAACTTGCCCATAAGCATCATTGGGGTCCCTAGATTCTAAATTATGTCCGACATGTCTGTTGATGAACCAAAATGGCCACTGTTGCTATAAATAGAACATAGGGGTAAAACGACCATTTTTGGCTAATATCTCCAAAACTGTAACAGATATAGAAAAACTGGCACAAGCAAAAATGATCAGCACGTCAAGCTCTACAAAAGTCTTCATTACCCCAAAATCGTCAGACGACTCCTTTCATGAGTTATTGGCCGTTAAATGCAAAGTTTTTCCCCAATATCTTGAAAACAATAACAGATAGAGAGAAACTGTAAAAAAAAGCGAAAATGATCAGCACATCAAGCGCTACAAAAGTCTCTATTACCACGAAATCGTCAGACAACTCCTTAAATGAGTAATTGACCACTTTCCAGTTTACTCTGAATTATCTCCCATGATATGTAACTACGGCTATGTTGTAATTAGATTGTATGGGAATTGTAGTTATATAATAATTTTTTTTACCTATACACCTGCTGAAACCATACTGATTTGTGATAGGATGTTAAAACACCCTCAGGCAATTATCATTTCAATGACATGTATAGGTAAAGCTGTTTATTGCAGCAATAAACAGCTTGATTAGGGACACTGTAATAGAATCCCATAGGGCAGATAGCTGTAGTTTTAAATCAGGGGAGGTAATTCAAGGCAAATTGGAAAGTGGTCAATTGGGTGTTAAATGCAAATTTTGACGATTTTTGCCGTTTTTCCACAATATCTTGAAAACAATAACAGAGGAACTGTAAAAGCAAAAATGATCAGCACATCAAGCTCTACAAAAGTCTCTATTACCCCGAAATCGTCAGATGACTCCTTACATGAGTTATTGGGTGTTAAATGCAAATTTTGACAATTTTGCTATTTTTCCCCAATATCTTGAAAATAATAACAGATAGATAGAAACTATAAAGAGCAAAAATGATCAGCACATCAAGCTCTACAAAAGTCCTCATTACCCTGAAATCATCAGACGACTCCTTACATGAGTTATTTGGTGTTAAATGCAAATGATTTTTGCTGTTTTTCCCAATATCCTGAAAACAATAACAGATAGAGAGAAACTGCAAAAAGGAAAAATGATCAGCAAGTCAAGCATTACAAAACCCTCCAGTCTTGAAAGGGCCAGATATACCAGGTGAGCGATACAGGCTCAGGTGAGCCTCTAGTTTGGAATCTTAGTCTCATCATGTGCTTGTGCATCTGCTGACAAATGGGGTTAGACAGATTCTGGAAGCGGGGGTATATACTTTGTGAGCTTTGCTCACAGTACATTTTACTTCTAGTTTTCTCGGGTTTTTGGCTAATATCTCGAAAACCCTAATAGATGGCTGCTAAAATGTAATTAGAAAAATGTTCAACATGTCAAGGGCTACATAATATAATTGTTCCAAAGTTGTCAGATGACTCTATAAGAGTTATTGCCCCTAATTTGTTTTACAATCACAGGCAAAAGAGGCTACTATTTTTATGATAATATACCATTTCAGGAAACAGGCATCAAAGTACATTCTTGATGTAGGAAAATTACAGCAAGTTAAAAAGTTCATGGGAATTGATGAACCAGTAAAAAGATCTGCTGGGGAGATAACCAAACTCCTAAGGAAGACAAACAAACACCCAATCATCCAGTCAACTCAAGAAGACGCAATACTTATGGCATTAATTACACTGAATTTTAGTGAGATTAAATTAGATGAATACAGTTTAAAAAGAGGACAAGCAGTGACAACCCAAGATAAAGAACTTGTAAACTCTGGAGAGTGGGTCAAATACCTGAATGCTGAAAATGAGGTATTTTTTTTATCAGTTATATTAATAGAAAATTTGCAAGGAATATAGAATATTTTTGGTCTTTTTTGAGATATGATATATCAATCAAGACATTTACTTTGAGATGGATATGAGAGCTGGATTAAAGAACCCCAACAATAATGTAATGTCAGTGAAGTCACCTAAGTCAAGACGTCGTAGAAATTGGAATCAACAATAATTTGTCATTATAATGCAACACAGCATGTAACGTCGAATTTGATTGACTGATGTCTAAATTTTGAGGAGGTAAAATACACGGTTTACCTGCCGCAAGGTAGTGTGCAATCGCACACGACGTTTCCACTAATTTGAGAATCTAAATACAAGCATAATTTTAACCGCGGCATTAGAATAAAAACTGTTTTGTATTGGAATACTAACGTGTCGCCTGAAAACTCATTTTGAGACAGTAAAATCACAGATTGATGTCGGCAAGCATTCAAATACAATACCATTATCTTTTAATTATCAGGGTAGTCACCTGATACCAGAATTATCATGACAGTGTGATCAAAGGAAAAAACAAACATCAGCAATACTTAGTTAAAATAATATTACTCCAGTTGAAGTATAATATATATACTTTATAACTGCATGAAAGGTCAGTGGTGATATCTATTGTCCTGAATAGTGGTTTTTATTGCCAGACACTTCAATGAGGTCACTAGTCTTCCATGACAGGCAAAGGAAACTGCTATTGACAAAGTATGCAGTTGTTAAGTGTGTTATAACACAGACGCACAGGAGAGCGACTAAAAACAAAAACAACAAAACATTGACAACGCTGGACTACACCTTTTACTGTAGAATACTTTATTTTTACTTTGCAGGAACTGCAACTCATTATTTGATATTTATAGAATGCACAATTTAAAAGGCACACATTTTGGATGCATGTAAAAGGCATTTATTTTGGAGATAACAGTATTGTATTTTAATATTTGACAGCTTAGATGAGTGATTTGATGGCCAGAAATTGAGTTTACTTGAGTGAAAACAGTGAAAGGTTATTTTGGACCATCAAATCATCAATTGATGCTGTCTGGAGAAACTTCTGCACTGCATAATAATTTCATGGCATAAAATTGTTTTGATTTAAAAGTTTCTCTGTTTGATTTGTAATATTTCCTGGAAGAAATTCAAACTTGGTTCACAGTAATTTGTTTTGGCCAACACTTGCCAATGTATGTTTTATGTGCTTCAGGCATTTACATCATGACTGAGGCAATTTGTGTAGAATGTATGTTTTGTCTGCTAAATTAGAACTGCCATCTTTTCATTCATTTCCTGAGGTAAAAGTCCAGCATTGACATAAAATCTTTAAATTTTTACACTTTCAGGTATGCTATGGTGTATTTGAAGAAGGCCTGATCTTAAGTCCAACAAAAGGATCAACTCGTCTGTTAGCTTTGGTGAGAAAGGCTTCATATGCACATAGTAAGGTGTTGCAGTGTCCCAGGTTTGAGCTGCTGCAAACAAAAGATATTATAAACTCTAAGAATTTACTTGAAAAGAGCAATTTTATGCATGATTGTGTATTTTCCAACTGCAGAGTTGTGGAAAAAATATGTATTGAAAGAGTTGAACATCAGGAAATCAGTAGGGTTAAAAAGACACTGAAGCATACATCTTCCAGTCGAATGTATTTGATGAATATTTTTGAATTGTAAACTGTTACAATTTGACAATTGTGAGACATAGGTACTCACACCATACAAACGTGGGTCGGCAGATGAATCAAACGATACATGATACGATCAACTGCTGCTGGTGTTACGTTGACATATAAGGTTTTTGGTATTTTAAGAGTCAGTTATTCTTCTGATTGATATGATGAATGAAAATGTATTTGAAATAATACAAAATCGATAGCAGTTTTACATAATTTTATATGCAATTTTAATTCTATTTTATATACATGTATATAAGCATGAAATCAGGGGGAAAAAAAGCAAAGAAAAACAAAAACAAAAACAAACCGATTTTTTAAAATTTGAACTTGGTTTTAGCTTTGAGCTCTTTTAATTAAATTGAAATTGACTTTGAATTATGATAAATCTATATTTTCACTCTTGATTAATGCCAGAAGTTGGGATTTTAAGGCCATTACCTTAAGACAAACTTTGTTCAAATAGGGTTGTATTGATACTGTTGTCTGCCGTTTAAAATAATTTTGATCATATCTTGTATTATTTGACTATCTGCCGACCCGCAGTTGTACGGTGTGGTACTGCTTGATTATATCTGGTTCTCAGATGAGAAAAAAAAGATGCAGGAGGGCAGGTATTAATTTTTGTATTTATTTGACAACATTTTTCAATTGCGATAAGAATCTTACAGTGATTCATGCTGTCCCCTTGATGTGTCAGTTGTGGTGAACTAGGTCTTTTCATCCATAATTTGCAGTTGATCTTAGAATCCTTTGCAATATAAGAAATGCTTCCTTTGTTCTATTATAGTAATAAAGGTTATTTGGAAGGAATTTATTGATGTGTAAACTTGGTCTTTCACTCATAAACTTCACATTCGGACTTTATTTGAAGTTTGTGAGTGAAAGACTGAGTTTACACATTAATAAATTCCTTCCAAATAACCTCTATTGCTTATAATTCCAATAAAATTCACGAAAAATTATTTCTGTACAACAATTTTTGGAACCACAAAGGGAAATATTTCGGCGGCGTTCAAATTGTTGCTCATGGATTTATCGATGTGTAAACTTCTTAGTCATAATGGCACTGACCAGTAGAAAGGCATTAAAAACTTCAACACTGGAATTATTTCATGGTAACTTTGCAATAGCAACAGAAAAATATTTCAAGCAGCATGTTGTTACTTTCTCAACTGGAATTTTACTTATTGATAAGACTCAAGGCTTTCCAAAATCTTGCCCTTTGCCTCCCTGTGACCAGTTGTGACTTGGCTGTGAATTTAAAACATGGGGATTGTTTTTCTCATTTTCAAGCCTCATTAAATACAACACAGTGGCTGGTTTGGACCAATATGGCTGTATCTAAGAACCATAAGGATTATTTGCCCTCATTAGATGACATCAGCCTGTATCACTTACCTGACATAAAAAAGTCTTCATGTTTAAAACTATATTGAATGATGGCAAGTTCTAATTGATTGAATGTCACTTTCAGTAGTATTTCTGCTATACTGCAGTGGTCAGTTTGCTGCCAGGAGCATAATGAAAGGAACCCATCTGAAGACCAGTTTGGCCAGGTTTTGTTGAAATGTGAATGGATTTGTAACTAAGACGAAATTTCATCAAAGTTCAATGCAGAATTTTTTTGCGCCAGATGCTCATTTCTTCTATGAAAGACTCATAAGATATTTCAGTCTCTTTCTGATTGATGTCTACTTTACATACATGTAAGTAGCCAAATCTGCAAGCAAAAAGTTTAAATCCTGTAAAATGGGTTGAACAGCACATCACTATGCATCTATAGTTTTAAAAAATCAGACCTCAACTAAAGCAGTTTTAGCCATTTGACAAAAATTCTTTTGTTCATTGTATTTGCATTTCATAAACACAACTGTTTCTGCTGACGACAGTCATTTTGTATGCAGGTCTGGTTTTACAATACTGAAAAAAAAGACCACCTAAGAACCATCCTTGCCATGTTTGCTTCAAAATTGCTGGCTAGTTTCTGAGGTTTTTGAAAAAAATTCCATCGGATACTACAGTTATGAAAGGGGACCACTCAAGGAAACTTTTGACAAGTGAAATTTTATTATTTTTCCTTTTTTTTCAAATTCTCCAGTGTTTTCAATTTGTTCCCTTATTTTACATTGTAAGCATTTTTGGGTTAAGTTCAATTTCTCTTAAAACTAAATTTGAAATATACATCAGTAAAGTAGAATAATCACAGCTTGTTACGTTGAAACTATAACATCAAGCTCATGTTGTTTGTGCAATATTTTTTGTCTCGCCTGAGACGGATGTCGCTTAGGCAAGAATATGTGATCCTACTTTCTGTTGTCATTGGCGGATCAACAGTTGGCTTAAGTTTTTCGAAACTTAAACAACTTCATCAAATGTTCATATAATTTCATAAAACTTAGATATAAGCTTCTTTATGGTCAAACTTTTTTGGGTCAACAGAACACATCCTAAGCACAGCTTTAGATATTTTTATTAAACTATCCCAATATCTGATGCCATTAAATAGTCGTTGAGTCCGGTTATTGAATTTAAGTTATTTATCATTATAGAGTTATTCAGTCTAGGCCATTTTTTTATTTCAAACATTTGAAGTAATAGAACCTGTGTCACATGTTTGTATTTAATGAAATGCTAGAGAAGTTGAACCTGTGTCATATGTTTGTTACCATTATATCTAATGCAATCATTATATCTAATGCAGAGCCATAGTACTTAAACCTGGTTCATGTTTGTAGTAAATATTCTTGTTTGTAGTTACTGTTGTAGTCACTGAACCTGGGTCATATATTTGTTGTAGATATCTTAAATGTTTCTAATTGCAATAGTACGTTCATATTAATTGAATCTAAATCATGTGTTTCCTAGAGTTGCAGACAGTTAACCCAGATCTTTTGTTCATTTGTAATCTTATGCTGTAGTAGTGATGTTTTGTTGTTTTCTTATTCAAGGCTATAGTAATTTATCCTAGGACATTGTTACGTATTTGTTGTAAATATTTCTATTATATAGTTACTGAACCTGGGTTGTATGTTTTGTTATGATTATTTCTAATTCAGTGATATGGTAATTCATGGACCCAAGTCAAATGTTTATACAAACAAAAACATGGTTCTATAAATGATCAGTCTGTCATTGTCATCCAACTATATACATTGATTAACCTGCCAGCAGATCATTTTAATGAGATTTAATGCAATTATCCTTGATTCAATAGTCAAGAGTCTTGGATTTAAAATGGAGGTTAAACCCCTAGCAATTTGGAAATTAGGGATCATAGGGGGTTCAAGTGATATTTTTCGTATGTTTCGGATACATTTTGGTACAAATTTATAGTTAATAAATTTAAGAATTTTATAAAAACAAAGGTTCTAACACCTTCAGGCAAGTTAACCTTAGCTGGATGTTGGTTGTGCTGTTTATGTTCCTTTCAATTTTTGTGCTCACAATATATTTGAATATGTTTGGCATTTGAAGATTAATCCAGAATAGCACTTCATACTCAGTTAAATTTAGTATCTATTATGTATTATTCCTTGCAAAAATTTGATGATCCTTAATAAGGTCAGGTATAGAAATTTGGATGTTCTTGCCCCACCTGTTTGGAAACTAGAGGCCTAAAGGGGCTGAAATTTGTATTTTTATACTTTTTGATATTTTTTTCATATTTCTTATTAAAATATCTTTCAGTACGTTGGCCAACAGATTTAACATAGCTTTTACCATGCATTTCCAAGATACAAGGGTCAAAAAAGGGCAAATACCCTATAAATTATTTCAAGTCTGATTAATATAGCAATTTTTGGCCGTGTTGCACGCGTGCAAATCGGCTTATAGAATGGTGAATGTCGGCAGGCGGTGGGCGGGCAGGGAAAAAATTTTTGTAACACTTTTCTCAGCAACTATTAATCGTAGCCTCTTAATATTTGGTATGCATCATCAGTTGGGGATGCCATATCATGGGATTTGATTTCAGACCTGTTGGACATCTACTTCCTGTCTTTGACCCATTTTTGAAAATGAGAATTTTTACTTTTTTATGCACGAGTTGTACTGCAAATACACTGTTCCCTTGTTATTCTGCCCCTCTGAAATGGCAGTCCATCACTTATCGCCAACCATTTTCAAGGTCCACTTATCCAAAAGTTACAGATTCTATATAATTTATTCCCTCGATATACTCGCCACCCTTGCATATCACCAAAATTTTGTCTGGTCCAAAGGTGGCGATATAACGAGGGTGCACTGTATATATTTTATAATTTAAATGAACTACAACAGCATGTAATGAACACCAATGACAGAATAAAAAACAAACATTATCATGACATATATGTCTGTATTTTACTGTAAACTGAGAAATTGTCCTTTCATGTTATTTCCTGATATTGGATACCAAATAAGAATTTCATGGAGTTTCAAAATCAGAATTTTTTAATTAAAATCCAAAGAAGGCAGTACATGGTATTGGTTTACCTTTCGTGAAATATTCTTGACTTAAATTTGATTTGGTAAAATGTGAAAAACTCACTAATATTCACATGAACAAATTCCTTCCTTGCAAATGGAAGAAAAAAACAAAAACATGGAATATTACCCAGTTTTCAGTAACCATGGTAGATCGTTACTTATCTTATTTAAGATTTGTCAGTTGTTCAGACAGACTTTTCTTTATGGTTGACTTTATTTAATCAAAGAAAGAATAAATTATTACTGTAACTAAAATCGTAACGGCCTTGGTTGCAGTGCAATGCAATGCAAAGCCAGTCATCTCTGTGGAAAAGGTTCATGATTACAAAAAAGGGTTTACTTAATGTGTAACCAAACATGATGATGTTTTTCATTTACCTGCCAGTAATGGGCAGTCTCCCCTTTGCCCCTTTGTTCCATGTACCAATAAATAATGGCTGAAAGTGGTGTAGAACCCAGGCAGACGGCAGAAATGTTTATGAAACCAAATATAATTTTTTTTGAAGAACCAAGTGGCTTATTACCTCCAGCAGTTGACATTAAAGGACCTACTTCTTTGGAAGTGATATGGCAGCCTCCAGGGAGACCTAATGGTATACTGGAATACTATGTGATCAGATTACCAGTACCAAGTGTAGAGATACGTAACACTAGTATATTGTCCCTGGTGTTTGATGATTTGTTACCATATACCATGTACCATATATCTGTCACAGCATGTACAGGTAAATCAAAACTGAAATAAACTTTGTTGCAAAAGTAAAACCACTGGTTTATGTTGGAACTCTTCAGCTCCATGTTAATGCTATACCTGCAAAATGTCAAAACTATTTTCTAATGTCAACATGGGCTGAGCTGTAGTGGTTCCGACAGTAATATGAATTTTATGCAGGACAATATCAAATCAGAAAAAGTGTGACATCTTATCTTGCATTAGAATGCAAATTATTAAATTCTTAAAGAGCATAATTGTCCTTTGTTTTGACAGATGCTGGCTGCACAGAGAGTACAAATGTCACAGTAAGGACTGATGCTACAGTGCCCGAGGGACAGGATCCACCACTCCCTGTAGAGATATCCCAGACCATTATATCTGTAGCTTGGCAGGTTCCTACGAGAGGGAATGGACCAAATGTACGATATGAACTATCTAGGATGAAGCTGAGACAACCATTAGAAGGTAGGAGGTTGTATATGTCTGATGGGTTATATTCAGTAGACTATTACTGTAATTTCAGATAATATTGCGATGTTTTTATCATTGCGAATAATGCGACAGGACTTTAATCCCATTAATAAGAACTCGCATTTTGAATTTTCTAAGTTAAATTTTGTTACAGCATTGATGACGGGAATCGCATTAATTGAACTGGCATTTTTGGGCAGTTGTCAAGGAATCACAATAATTAATGCACGCATTAATTTCTGAATATACAGTATTCATTGTCAGGATATCATAATTACTGCTGTCAAAATGTTTGTGGGATTTTATGGAAAAAGTAGTTTTTTAGCTCACCTGGCCCAAAGGGCCATGTGAGCTTTTGCCATCACTATGCGTCCGTCGTCCGTCCGT
>JAOXYH010197775.1:0-24316 GCA_028566455.1 Botula fusca | reverse complement strand
TAGCCTATCAATGAAACTTCGTCAGTGGATGTGTCTTGGGCAGTACTCCGCAGTCATACAATAATTGGGTCATTATGACCTACATTATACGCTTGAGTGACTTGTCAAGTTTTGCGATATGGATTTCAGGCGGGGCATCCGTGTTTTACAAACACAGTTTCTAGTTAATTTTCATTTCTGGGACAAGGAAACTTTTGCAGAAGGCCACAGCTACAAAATGACAAAATATGCAGTCCCTAGATGCAGTTTTTAAATATCTTTGGCAAATAGATTTACATAAGAAATTTGAGAGCCATTGGAAAAGTGCTTTTGGTGGGGGTACTCGTGTACAGAGGACTGCCATCGTATAACACTGCAACTAGAAACAGTATTGAAGACATAACATTAAAGGCGCTTTATTTTCCATCCTACATACAAAAAATGGGACACAAGAATCACTTTTCAAATTCAAACTGTGCGTTTTCCCGCAAATTTTACAAAATTGGCAATTTTGCCACGATTGATGCCCCATATTGGACATATATTGATCATATGTTAGATGTACTATTTCGAAAAATATGCAGAATGTTATGTATTTTATCGGACCAGGAAGTCAGCTGTAAAGTGTACACATGGACAAAAGATAAGAGAAAATAATCATGTGGTTTTAATGCAATAAACAAAAATAAACCTTGAAAACACTAAATTTGACCAGTTTTCATTGGGGTACCACTACTGGGAGAAACGATTTAATATTTGGTGTAAGGTTGGCATTGTGACTTGTACCATGTCTCTCCTTTCCAGGTGTATGGCACACTTACTTCCTGTTTACCAGAGTGATTTAGAATTTTTTATGGTTGCCATTATATAACAGATTTCTAAGCTTCTAACATCACATCTATTCCCTTTTTACTGCACGATTAAGAATTTTTTCATGGTTGGCATTGTAAAAATTTTCATAACATATATTCTGTATATGGCTTTGGTATAAAGACTTTTATAGTATCTCCCCTATCCAGGTTTACTTCGTGTCTACTTCCTGTTTACCTCACACAACTTATATAATTTTTCATGTTTGCGGATTAAGACTTGGGTTATGCTAACACAACAATGCCTTCAACCTCTTGTTTAATCTTGCATGCAGATGTATCTGAGAAGGGAAAGCAATCATCCAATAAGAGTCTAGATTTAATTGTCTAGTGACTTTAGTTGAAGTTTATCTTGGGTACTATAAGAGATATGATCATATAATCTTCCATGCAAAAGTATATTCAACAATCATTCATGTCGTACAATGAAAGTGCCCAATCTGTCCTTTCTGATTACACACCTTATGTAACCCTTTTTCGAACTTTCTTTTAAAGGTCACATGAGATAGATAAAACAGGTTTGATTGCATTTTCAAACTTGCAAATGTAAAAAAAAAAAATACTATTTAGGATGACAGTCAGTGGGATGGTTGCCAGTAAAGCTTCAATCCAGTATTATGAGAAGGTAATGATGTATTTTGGATAATTCATAGAGTTAACTTATAAAGTTACAAAGAGAAATCTATTAAAATTTATTAAAATTTGTTTTGGTTTTACCATTGAATAACAAAGCTGATGAGTTTACCTATTATTTGTTGCATTTTTCAGCATCGAAGAGAATAGATTTGTCATATTTACTGGACAATGAGGAAACAGAGAGTGAAAATAGGCCTAAACAATGTAAGTTTTCTTGATCATTCTATGTTCATAGTATTTTTTTCTCACAAGATAAACGAAATACCTATCATGACGAAATCAAGTTCAGCAATGGCACAAGTTGATAAATATTAAAATTTTTTGCTTTGAAAATTGATTTTCATTGGCTGCATTCATCACATGATTATAAAAACAATTTGACTGTTTTCACAAAAATCTGTACATTCAGGGAACAACCTTATTAATATTCAGTTTGTTATGACTTCATCAGGAAACAACCTGTTGTTTGGCCCTGACCAACCCATTATTGCCCTGTGAACTTTGATAAAAGGGTAGCTGCTGGAAACAACCCTATTATCATTTCATTCTGTATGACGTCATCTGGGAAACAACCTGTTGTTTCCTTCCGAACAACATGTTGTTTTCAGCTTAACATAGCATTTAATGACTATTAATGGGAAATACGAAATATATTGATGAAAGATTGTGGTAAATACATATACATATGTATACCGTACAGATGAAAATATAATAAAACATTTGATGTCCTGCATATGAGGTAAACATCCAAGTTGTCAACCCTCGGATGGATGTTTCCCTCAGGAAACAACCCCCTCTTGAGTGGTCAACTCTGGAGGTCTACCTGAAATATGGGCCAATACTGTATATTGGCAATCCATGAAAAAATTGATTAAAATGGAATGAAATTTTTATAATGAGATTTTGTGATAACATTATCCTCTTTAAGTTTGCAATACATATATTTATCGGTAATTTGCACGAAATTCCTTTGGTTTGTACGAGTCAATAATGTCAGTACAAGCGTACATGTTGCAGTAAGATAATTATTGGATAGTTGTAAAGGATGATGTCAAGTGGTCGAGCATTTATGTTGCGCACACTGCCTTTAAATTACAGATAAAAATGATACGGAATATGTTGTTTAACAAAGACATTATCATGATGAAATATTCAGTTTGCCCTACGGGCTCACTGAATATTTTCCATGATAATGTCTGTTTGAAAAACATAATGTTCTATATTCTATATTTATTGTATAGCAACGTAATATTCCATGTAGAATGTAACCAAACGTTAGGGTGTTATATTCCCCGATATTGCACTCAGTGCAATATCGCTTTGAAAAATGGACGTCATCGATTTTGAAAATCATTTGTTTTGGCATTTGAAAGGTTTGGCTATACAATAAAAGGGTTATTGCATGAATATTGGCGAATATTATCCCTCGTAGAATATTAATAATGGGACAATATTAATTCAATAACCCTATAGTATGTCTCTGTATAAATGTTTTATTTTGGTTTAAATGTTTTAAATGTTTTATGTTTTTAGTATCCAGGAGAGTTAATTTGGCCCACTCAGTAGATAACGATGAATATGTGTCTGACAGTGAAGATTTGAACGAACAATGTACGTGTACATTTTTTAACTAAATTTGCAAGTTGTATTACTAGTCCATGGTGACAAAAGAAAATGTTTAAAAAAGGAGAATGAAACAGCTCATGAAAACGATAAAATGATGCAATTTTTTTCTGTATTGGATGGTATGGCACCATTTTTAAAATAATGTAAATTTATCACATTCAACCACAAACGTCCCGTAAAGCAATTTTTTATTGTATTGTACAACCAGAAGTTATGTTTTCTATAATATGTGTGTAGTCACACTGCCACCTGATTTTTATGTCGCCTGCGATATGCAGAGGTGACATATAGGGATTACTATTTATTGTCTTGGGTCGTCGTCTGTGTCACCAGCGCTACGCAGAGGCGATATATAGGGATCACTATCTGTCGTGTTGAGTCGTCTGGCGGAGTCATCATCACAAAATAATTTATGTCACACTTTTTCTCAGAAACCACACAGGCCAGCTTCCTGATATTTGGCATAGAACATCAGTATGGAGAACTGTATCTTGTAATGCAGTTTCTATTCTGCTGTATGTCTACTGAACTTTGAATATTTTTGATATAGGAAAAATTGTAATAAAAAATTTCTGTTACATTTTTCTCAGGAACCACAAAGACAATCTCCCTGTAATTTGGCACAGAGCATCAGAATGGAAAACTGTATCGTGTAATGCAGTTTCGAGTATGGATGCTTCCTGTTTGCCAGAACTTAGAATGTTTTTGATATAGAAAAAATTGTAACAAAATAATTTCTATCGTATTTTTCTCAGTAACACAGGCCAGCTTCCTGATATTTGACACAAAGCATCAATATGGAGGACTCTATCGTGTAACAGAGTTTCAGATCTGTTGCATGTCCACTTCCTGTTTGCCAGAACTTAGAATATTTTTAATGTAGAAAAAATTGTCAAAAATAATTTTTGTCACATTCTTCTCAGGAACCACACAGGTCAGCTTCCTGATATTTGGCATGGTGCATCAGTATGGGGAACTGTATTGTCTTACACAGTTTTGAATCTGCCGCATATCTGCTTCCAGTTTGCCGGAACTTAGATTTTTTAATATACATATAGAAAAATTTGTTTATTTCTGTCACATTTTTCTCAGGAACCACACAGGACAGCTTCCTGATATATGGCACAAAGCGTCAGTACACAGTTTTGAATTTACTGCATGTCCATTCCCTGTTTGACAGAACTTTGATTATTTTTCATATAGAAAAGTTTGTCACATTTTGAAAATATATATATGCAGGAGACATATGTCTTCCCTGGAAGACTTACCATTAAGTTTTTCTCAAGACTTGACCATAAATTTTATTTCATTAGCTATATAATAAATACTGTAAACGTATTATTTTTCGCTGCATCCAATTTTCACGGTTTTGGATATCATGACAACCTTATGTGTACTTATTTTTGCGTTTTTCACAGCTATCCCTAACATCTTATAATAATTTTGAGTATTTCGAGGGTATTATTTTTTACGGTTTTATGGCTATAGCGAAAATAGCGAAAAATAGTACTTTTACAGTAGGTTACGTACACTGCTATATACAATATGAATTACATTATACTCATCCATATTGTATTGAAAATCTGTTTAAGACTTGTACAATATAATTCCATATTGTATATAACAATGTATAAACACCTAATGGTATAACAGAAAAATGTACAAACTTTATATTCAAGTTGCAAGGGACATTCTTTCAATAGATATGTCTAAAATCTTAGAATACTATTCTGACTTAACTAAAATTGTACATCCTTTTAATCGGTGCATTGCATTTCTGCAATTTCATATGATTTTTCCAAGTGAAAAAATCAAATTTTTCTGCAATTTTTAGCTCATGAAAAATGTGTTTTTTCTGCCTATGAGGGTCCATCTGTCTGTCTGTTGTTAACTTTTCGCACTTTTATCTTCTCTGAAACTACTTGATCAGTTTCAACCAAACTTGACATGGATATGTTCAGCAGATGGTGCTTTACAAAAGTAATGCTTTTCGTGTAGGTAAGAAATTCAACATGGCTACCAAGGTTTACCTTTAAAGCTCTTCTAGTCAGAAAGCAATAGGCCAATTAAATTGATTTGTTGCATGAGTTATCATTGGATGGACCTCTACAAAAGCTATGTTTTTGTGCTGATAAGAAATTCAAGATGGCTGCCATCAGCAGACATAGATTTAACACAGGACCTTTTGGAAAAATAATCATTTTTTTATGCCCCGCCCCACAAATGTGGAGGGGCATATAGTGTTACCCTTGTCCGTCCGTACGTACGTCCGTCCGAGGTTAAGTTTTGCGTTAAGGTCCATTTCTTAGGAACTAAGCATAGCCTATCAATGAAACTTCATCAGTGGATGCGTCTTGGGTAGTACTCAGCAGTCATACAGTAATTGGGTCATTATGACCTACATTTTATGCTTGAGCGACTCTGGTTAAGTTTTGCGTTAAGGTTCATGTCTTAGGAACTAAGCATAGCCTATCAATGAAACTTTATCAGTGGATGTGTCTTGGGTAGTACTCAGCAGTCATACAATAATTGGGTCATTATGACCTATATTTTTACGCTTGAGCAACTCTGGTCAAGTTTGGGATATGGATTTGAGGCGGGGCATCCGTGTTTTACAAACACAATTTCTAGTCTTAACGTATCTCCATAACTTATAAGATTTGGATTCCCGCAAAAATCGAAATTAATAACCATTATGTATCATGCCAGTTTTCCCCCTGTCGAGCGATCAGTTTTTTTCATCTTGTTCATTCAATAGTAAATGGTTTCAGTTAACTTATTTTAGTTCTGAAATCACCGATCAATATTACAATACAGGAGAGGGGTGAATACCAGTGTCTTTTTAATATGTAAATACATCATCAAAACAAGTGTAATTTAAAAAAATGAAACATTTTTTGTAATATTTTTTTCTGTGTTATCATCATTTCTTATAATATGAATATACATATATTTATGTCGTCATAATGGTGATTTTAATGTGCGCAATCGTAGCACATATTAATTAGTTTCTTTTGATTAATTGTGCGCAAATGTAATGCACACATATCAATGGGGCAGATTCCTTGTGTTACCTCTGTAATATAAGCCAAAATTAATTCCTGTGAAATAAGTTCTATAGGAACAAATATAAGACTTTTTATGTCTGGAACCTATTTCGCAGAAAATTTGTTCCCGGGACTGTTAATGAAAAAGAAAAGATATGGTGTATTAATTCATGACACAAATTCCAAAGCAAAGGAACAGCACTTTTATTGCTGTTCTTCATCTCAAAGTCACATTGAGGTCTTCAATACGGCCGAGCAAATACTCACACCTCACTGTAAGTTCCCGTTCCTCCCTACAAACCTACCTATTTTTTAGTTTAATGTAACCTAAACCACATGTTTTTTACTTAGGCTTATAAGTAAGAAATATATAGAAATATCTTAACCTGTTCTTTGTCTTTAACATGTATATAAAGACAAATGCATTTTATATTAACTATAATAAAAAGTACCATTTTAATTGTTTATTTTAATCCCAGGTAAATCTGACCCATTCAGTTATCTTTTCCTGTCCCATTGTGTCATTTTTTTTTCGTCCCATTGTATTCCCAATCCGCCCCATTTGTATCGCCCATACGACTGATATCTGAGTTAGTGAGTATCGATAGAGTTGCCAGTCTCTGTGTTTATATATGTTTCTGGATGTAGTGAAAAACTAGAGGCTCAGGTGAGCCTGTATCGCTCACCTTACTTAAGCTTAAATAGGCCCATTTAGAAATGTGTCCATGATGAATTGTCCACTTCAGCCATCTTGGATTTAAGTCCGGTCACTGAAGGTCCATCCATGTTGTGTTTGCCTTCAACTTGCCTAATAGTTCTAAAAAAATTTTAAAACATTTTACCCATAGGGTCCTGTGTTAAAACTATGTCCGCAGATGGCGGCCATCTTGAATTTCTGATCGACACGAAAAACATAACTTTTGTAGAGGTCCATCCAAGGACCATCCATGCAAAGTTTGCCTTAAATTGGTTTATTGGTTTCAGAGGAGAAGATTTTAAAACATTTTCCCATAGGGTCCTATGTTAAAACTATGTCCGCAGATGGCGGCCATCTTGAATATCGGATTGACAAAAAAACATAACTTTTGTAGAGGTCCGTCCAATGATCACTCATGCAACAAATCAATTCAATTGGCCCAGTGCTTTCTGACAAGAAGACAAGAAAAAGGAATAAAAAGTAATAAAAACAGCTGACAGTGATCCAAAATTAGCCAATAACTAACTGTTAACAGAAAAAAACCTCTTTAGATATGTGATTTGGACAACATGTAAGCCTACATTATTCATATTTCATTTGATTTGAGAATCAAAACCATTTTCTGTTATCACCGAACATCTTCTGTTTTATGGTAAGATTGACCTTTGTGAAATTTTTTTTTGATCCAGACATCATTGAAATATTATATCAAGACATAAAATCTTTGAAACCTATTTAAAATCGGAACTAAAAAATCACTATATCACACAATCTAATTTTAGTATTGAATGTTTGACGGACCAAAATAAATTATACTTATATAAGCATTTAAAACTCGATACAGACCAAATGAAAGGCATTCTGAACCCAACAAATTTTCGACAGGTTCAAAGTCTTGGCTCCTTTTTGAAAAGTTCAATGGAACTGAGGACAGGAGACTCTCAGACTAACAAATCATTTAATTGATTTGTTGCATTGTCTATTTCATAACTGAAGTCATAACTATGTTATATGTGTTTGTTTCTTTGTCACAAGCTGTTGATATTGCTTATATGACAATAAAATTATTCTTATAAAATTCTGAAGTTACAAATATTCTAGTTAATCAGTTTAATTTACTCAGTAAAATCGGGTATGCTTTGAAGGATTCCAAACAAAAATCTGATAAAAGTTCCTGTGTATCGTTCCCGCAAATCCTTCATATTTTTCCCTATTTGACTTTGAATTTTATCGTATCACCAGTAAAACAGTTTTCTGTTTTGTCTCAATGACAATTGAATCAATGTAGTTTTATGAGGTTAGTAACACCAAAGTGCAATTGAAAGTTTGTGTACACCAATTCCAAGTTTACATGTCTTTCCATCTCTCTGATATTTTAATTGTCTTACTTTATTCATAAATGCACAGTTATACCCCAAAGGGGTTAAAGGCATACATACAAAATACAAATATACATACAAACATAAAATTAACAAAACATTGAAGCGATCATGCAGTTTTTGAGTTCACCTTCCTCAGTGACAATGACTTTTTAATAAAATGAACTGTGTACCGCATAACTTCTGGACAAGATAAATATACAATGATTTTTTCAAAATTGTCTAAACTATCAATATTCGAATAAATTTTACGGACTTTTTCTAAAAATTCTAATCTATGAGTATTATTGTTTGTACATATACAAAAGAAGTGTTCTTCATCTTCAATATTATTCAAACTACGATATTTTAATGATCGCACAAATATTTCTGTGTCTATGTATACATACAACATGTACATGTATACCACGTATACATGTACCATTAACCTACTTTCGTTTTGTGTACTGGTTTTATATCATACCATATATTATTCAAAGAGAATTCCGCCAAGTCTTATGGAATAATTTGTGAGAAACTCATACATTTTGACCACAGTTTCAGCAAATTTGTTTGATCTTTTATTTTTTCCCTTTGATTGAACATGTTGAAGTGATCAATAGAAATGAAAATGCTACATGCACATCATTCAGGGGTAATACTAACTTATACAAGCTTAGCTTTTCAAAAAGCTGAGGAGGTTATCCGCAGTGTTGTTTCAGTTGAAAACTTGTTAAAAATGTATTATGGATACTGCCTGTTCATGAGATATTAGAAATATTTTGTCAAACTAAAATATTACACCAATTACAGTTTGTCAAGTTGATAAATACCATATTAGTAAGTGGCTACTGAAATGCAAGGTATCCAGATAATCAAACAAAATGTAATAGAATGGTCTCATTATAATCAAAACAGATTTCAAAAACATATGAGGGTACCAACCTCCTATTGGTACACCGGATTCCAGGCCCTTTTAGGGATTTATCATTTATTACTGGCAGGGGGGACTCCTCGTCTCTTTGGGGGGGATCATAATTTTTTTCAGCAGTCAAAAGGGGTGATCATTTTTTTTGCACAACTTGCAAAAGGGGGGGGGGGTCACATTTTTCTACTTAAATAATCTACAATTTGCAAAACATATGAGATTTTTTTCACCTCGCTTCGCTTGGCACTTTTTGGGTTAAATAATGAAAAATAACTAATAATTCCTCCTCAGAGGTCAATGGAGGTAACTTTTTTTTAACAAATAGTAAACTTAATTGTGAATCATTTCACGATCTGAAATTCGAGATGGCAGCCAAGATGCGACTTAGTTTAACATTATTTTGGACCCAATAGGAATATCACATTTTCATCTTCTTTTCTGAAACCACTGAATAGATTTAAACCAAACTTAGCAAAAATGTCAGATGGGCAATTTTTCTGGAAAAATTTTACCGAGACGATTTTATAGCTTAATTATAAAAACATACATATAACTTTTTGTGGAGTTGTTTATAATTATTCTTTTCTTCTTTATTTTTAGTTTCACAACTGTTTCGTCCCTCGAGAAGTGGTCCCAGAAGTCAAAAATCCAAAAGAGGCCAATTAAATGTCAGAACTTGGACTGGGAATTTCTTCTGTTTATCCGATTGTAATGCAATTAAAACACCCTCCTCTGCAGAAAAAGTTGCCCTCCAATCTTCAGGACTAGGAGCAAAGAAAATCCAATTTAAAGTTGACGACAAGGAACAAGTTGTTTATGACACCCTTTCTGGGGAGAATGGCTATGTACAGCTTAAAGATTCAGGGGGGTTTGAGTTGCTTCATTGCAGAAGCAATTGCAGAGAGTTACAACCCTTAACTTGTAAGTGGGATATAGAAAGCCTTCGTCAAATAATTGGCACCCAAGCTAGAATCTATATCAGGCCAATACAGAAAAACCTTAAAGTCAAAAGCTCTAATGATTCTGCAGCAACTTCTCTGAAGAGTGAATGTGGAAAATGTCATAAAGAGTTTACCCTTAGTGATTTGAGGGAACACATCTCACAGTGTGTATCTGAGAGTCAAGAAGAACAGCCAGTTGATAAAGATGATGACCAAGACGACTTGTCAGACTTGGCTATTACTAACCATACACAGTTACAGCAGGATGATTTAGATGACCAGCATATCAGTACATCTGAACCAACTGTCACCAATATGCCTACACTTGCTGAAGCCACAGCCAGGACTGAACCACAACCAATACCAAACATTGATAATGATGACATCAATGACATTATAAATGTCATTGTTATGGAATGCAGGGAAAAAAACATTGCGGATCCTGTGGATGTTTTAAGGCTGTGTCAATCCAAAATTGTAACTGGCAGAAAATTGGACATAGTTGATGAAAGTGACGTTCTAGAAGGAGGAACAAGTTTTGTTTTGGTAAATCGTGATAGGTTACTAGAATCATCTATGGAAGAAATTGATTCAATTCCAAACCTGCGTTTATGTCTAGAGGTGCAGTTCTTTGGTGAGGTAAATATATAAAACTGAAGTGCTTATTAAGTAGATTTAGCTGAAAAGAAATATTTGACCAACAAATACATGTACACTGTATACACATTTTCTTTGCTTAATAGTTCTGCAATATACATAGTTAACCAATTATAGTAAACAGTCTAAGAAATTTCTGCTTTATATATACGTCTGCAAGGCAGGCTGGGATATAATTCTTCAATCAGTGTGTCTGTCCTTCTGTCAGAGATAATTTCTTCCGACCATTAATTGATGGTCTCGTATAAAATATGAATCACATATTATTTAATAGCAATCTTTTTTTTTCATAATATTAAATATTTTCCAGCTTTATTCTGTCGAAAATATATTAATCAATGAAGTTAAGAAATTATTCACATCGGAAAAAAAATTAATCATAACACTTCCGTCCATCCTCTTTCTGTCCATCTGTCTGTCCGTACAAAAGTTAAGGTTCAGGATTAAGGTACTTCTTCATAAAAGAAAAGGAAGGGGCCTGAGTGGTTAAGATAATTCATCAGTTACCTGTACAATTACTGTAGCCTATTACTTTTGCATTGCGAGTTGGGCCCTGCTTTGTAAAATACAAAAAAGGGTGCACTCGACTTGCAACTGTAAATTATAAGGTTTGTCAGTTATATGTACCTGCTCAAGGTCGTTGGTTTTTTCGAGGTACTCCGGTTTCCTCCATCAGTAAAACTTACAAATGTAAGGCCAAGATATAGTTGAAATACTGCTGAAAGTTGTGTTAAAGCCCCTTCAATTAACATAAGATCACAGTGATTGACCTACATGTATATCATTCACAGAGCACAGTGTCTATTGGATGTATATCTACATGTTTCCCTATAGAATGGTAAATGATTAAAATAGATACATGTACGCAACTAAGCTGATTTTAGTATGCACTTTCAAAACTCCTTTCAATAGATTATGTATTATTGTGGATAAAGCATATGCACAACAACCATGACAACTGTGAACAATGCTTCAGATATGAACAATTAATCTATGGATAAGCCGGTTTGTCATAACGAGATACCATCTGATAGAAAAAGCCATGGTTTTATACGCAACATACCATGAAAAACCAGTTTATCAAAGATTGATTGTACACATCGGAAGCATTATTCACAATTGAAGTTCACATGCTTTATACAGGATAACAACATCTGTTGACAGGTGCTTTTAAAGGACATACTTAGATCAGCTAAGCTGCACATATACAGTGGACTGACTGTCTTTTCAATCGCATATCTATTACAATATCAATGTAATATTCACTTAAACAATGTTTAACCAAATCAGGTTCGGTAACAAATGTCCATAATTTAGCTATTTTCACTCATTCAGTTTAAAATCATTAGGCCACACCAATTTGATTTTTAGTTCTTTGGATTTTTTGTTGTCAAAAATAGGAGCGAGCGAGCGATATTTTTTTATTCTTTTTTTTTAATCGAAAATTTTTGAGGCGAAGGGAAAATTTTGGAGAGGCACACAACTTTTTTCATGGAAAACACAACTTTTTTTCTGAAAAGATTTTTTTTTTAAATTTTCAAGAAAAAAGAAAATTTGAGGCGATAATTCAGTATTTTTGAAGCTAGAAGCGATCAATTTTTTTTTCTTTTAAAATTTAGATTCTCGAAAAATTGGAGAGGGCAAATCCAAAGAACTAAAATTTAATTTGTTGTGGCCTTACATGTATCAATTTGAAAGAAACATAATTCAGAGGCTCGACTGTACATGTATATAGCCATATTAATATGTGTAATTGTATATAAAATGAGTATTTGTAAATATGAGTTTATTATTGCAGTCAGCTGTAGACTTTGGAGGACCAAGGAAAGAGTTTTTTTCCATGATTCTAAGGGAGATAAAAGAAAAGTATTTTGATCCAGTCAGGGAGTGGTCATTAGATTATGAAGTAATAGGAAAGATCATGGGTTTGTATACAAAACAGTTACATGACAGCACATTTAAATAGGTCTTGTATTTCTTTCTGCAAATTTTAAGGTTTTTAAATAATCTATATATATTTATATAATAATGTTGTGTTTAACATTTACTATGCCTCAATAGTGTCCAGTGTGGATCATGGTGCACCAGGCGATAGGCGAGTGCACTAGGTTTTCCACCCTGGACACTATTTCGGCATGGTAAATGCTAAACACGTGATTGTATACATGAATGATAGGTAAAATCAATAGTTTTTGCAACAGCAAGCATACTATTACCGCAAATACAATTCAACACTAACAATTGAAAATATATGCGAAATTATAGAACTCTAACTATAAAAGAACTTTCTTACAGGAAGTATAATAATTATACATATATGAAAAAGAGCAGATATAGAGTTACTGCCAATAGGAATCCACACATACCAAGTCTCCAGATATTGGTGGGAGACTGTCTTTCTTTCATTTTTTTTAACCTTCCCCTAGCTTACAGTCTCCGGAGTCCTGTGCAGGTCAAAATCTCCACTTTTGAAGGAAAATCTCCCAATAAACTCCCTCTTTACTTAACATCAGTTGGTTTATTGTTTCAATAAAAATACATGCTTTATTGTGTAAAACACTATCCGCGGATACAAAAAAGGCTTAATTAACAAATAACAAGTGGACAAATAAGCAGACACAACACAATATCCAGTTATCAAATATAGATTGGAAATATTTATAATAACATGCCTGTTACCAAAGCATTTCTGACTTAGGACAGGAAAATTGAAATTAAGCAAATTTTTTTAATCCATACTCAGATACCTGCCAAAGTCAAACTTATATTTTACAGAGAATATTTATTGTTTACTAGAAGAACGATAACATTAGCTTTTTATAGCTTCTGGTTCTTTTGTTTGATCTGTTTGTGTTTCATTGCAGGATTGAGTTTGCTTCAAAATGGAAAAGGCTACCAAGAATCATGTCTGCAAACCTGGTGGAAGAAGTCTTTAAAGGTGAAAACCCCAGATCTTTTGTAAAAGATTTAAGAAAGGGCTTGGATGCTCTTGGCATATATCAGGTATGATTTTTGTGAAATTCTTAATAGATGGGAAAATACATAAGTAATGTACTATAAGAGAAGTTTCACCGCTTCTAAATTTTTGCCAGTGAATTGATAGAAGTATTTTGAGTATGTGTAAGTATTCATCAGCAGACATTCATAAAAGGGCTTATATATTTACAGGCTCACCTGAGACTCTAGTTTATTATATAGTTGTTTTATTCTGTAAAGAAATGTAATTTTTTTTTCTTCCATGCAACTTAATATACCTGTTTTTATTTGCATAATTTTGGTGATCAAAATAATTTACAAACATGACAGGTACTGTCTACGATTAGGACGGATCCCTAAGCATAGCCTGCAGGCTATATGATTACAACAGGTGGAAAAAACAGTAAATAACAAAATAATTTCCAGATGTAGACACTGTATTTACGGAACTTAGTAATGTAACAGTCATTACAATAGAACGTAGGCTACAATTAGTACAGATTTTTGCACAACATTTTGTGCACAAAGTAGAATAGAATAGAATGAAAGAACTGTAAGCCAAAGCTTACAAATACCCCCGCTAATATGCATATTCATCCTACATCATATCAAACACTACAGGCAGCACGGTCATGCTTCACACTAAAATATGAGGTTCAAGTAGCTGCGGCTTATAGTTATTGAAAATTTTGCAACAAAAAATTTCCATAGTACATTAAAGAGCAAATTGTAACACGGCATCATTAAACAGGAAGTAGGTGCACAACAGGTACGAAACTCAATCCCAGGTTACAACTCATTTTAGTTATGCTTCACACCAAATATGAAGCAGTTGCTGCTTACAGTTGCTGAGAATTTTGTGACGAAAAATTTCCACAGTACATATATAGGCAAAACGTAATGAGGCATCGGTAAACAGGAAGTAGGTGCGCGACAGGTACGAAATTCAATCCCACATTACAACTCACCATAGTCATGCTACATACCAAATATGAAGTAGTTGCTGCTTACAGTTGCTGAGAATTTTGTGACGAAAATTTCCACAGTACATATATAGGCAAAATAAATGTAATGTGGCTTCGGTTTTTAAATGTAATGTGGCTTCGGTTTTTATGAAACCTTGCACAGTTGTAATACACCACCTGCAGATGTGCATGAAGGAATATGGTTGCTGTCGAAAATTTGAAAGGGGAGATAATTCAACTTATACTTTCACGAAAAGGGGGGAGGTGTTGTATCTTGTAAGCGCAACTCCTCCTAAACGGCTTTTTTGATTTTTATGAAACCTTGCACAGTTGTAGTACACTACCTGTAGATGTGCATGAAGGAATATAGTTGCTGTTGAAAATTTGAATTGGGAGATTATTTAACTTAAACTTTCACGAAAAGGGGGATTGTTGTTTTGGGAGCGGGGGTATATTTTAGTAAGCTGTGCTCACAGTTCTAGTTCACTCTCTTTTTCTTCCCGTGGTAGTCAGGCTACCGATACTTTTACGGATCCATCGTTATCGTAGACAGTACCATCATGATCAACAGTATTATTTCACTGTAAGAGAAAACTTGATTATAAAGTTTGAAACTTTTTTTTAGCTTACTCTCCAGCTCCCTGGTATAATTCATCTATTTACTCCAGTAGCCCCACAACCAGTGACTTTTAAAAGGATTACGAACCTTCTTAGACCAGAATTTAGTCCTGATGGTTCAAATAGAAAAAAGAGGGAAACTGCAATATACCAGATTTTTGTTAAATATATGAGAGAGGCAGCAAGTAAGTTTTCTGAATCTGTAACACACACAAATAAACATGATAAATGTAGCTGAACTAACCATTGTAGTAGTAAAACAACATGTATTATCAGGGACTAACAGACTATTAGTCCCAGGTATTATGAGATGAAATTTTTGTCCTTTTCAATGTAATGCACATATACAATATTTTTGGTCACACTTTTCTCAACAACTACAAATCACAGGTAGTAAGCTTCAGCTTGATGTTTTGTTATTTGTAACACATTTTCAAACCCATTGATTTTCTTCTTCCTATTTGCCGATTACTGGATATTTTCAAGATAATGCACATATACAAAACTTTTTCGTCACACATTTACCAACAACTGCAAATCACAGGTTGCTGATATTATGCACATAATACAAAAAAAATGTCCATCTCCATCCACAGGGAGAGTGGGGGTATACATTGGTGAGCAGTAGCTCACAGTACATCTTGTTCTATGTATTTTCAACCTGAAATAAAAGATCACCTCTCTTTAAAGGTCAGGTTTTGTTCATCCCAAAGGAGACCTTTGAATACAGGTTTGACTATTTTACATTTTGTGTAAACATGTAAAAATAAAGAACTAAAGTTATACTCTATCAATTTAGGTGGAAGAAGAGGAGCAGTGGATCTAGCCAGTATTATGCGATTTGCTACAGGAACAGAAGAGGAGCCATTGCTTGGGTTTGGTTTAGAACCGTGCATTTCTTTTGTGGAAGGCATTTCGTTTTTGCCAACGGCAAATACCTGCATAAATAAGTTAAACTTGACAATTGCGAGCAATGAAGAAGACACTCCTGAAACCAACTTCCTTTTCAACCTTTTTGACTTGGCTTTTGCAAATCAATACTTTGGACTGAAGTAAATCATTTAAAGATGAGCTTTGTGATGAAATTCAAAGAGATTTAAAACTGCAGTTATTCAGCCGTTGAATTGTTATTAATTTGATTTAACAAAAAACCAACAGAAGACTGATTAAGTATACAGGATAGAATAATAATCAGTTACTATACGAATTAAATTGGTTTTTTTGTCTCTTGCTAATGTTTTAAGTTTGCCTTTTTAGCTCACCAAGGTGAGCTATTGCTACCACTGGGAGTCCGTCTGTCCGTCCATCCGTCATCGTTAGCTTTTTACATTTTAATCTTCTCCTCTGAAACCACTGGGCCAATTTGAAACAAACTTGGCAGGGATGGTCCTTGGGTGGTCCCCTTTCAGATTTGTGTCGGACGTTCCCACCCGCCAACCAATATGGCCACCATAGCTAAAAATAGAAAATTTGACAAAAAATCAATTAAAAAATCTTCTCCTCTGAAACTGCTTGGCCAATGAAACCAAACTGTAGTGGAATAGTCCTTAGGTGGTCCTCTACCAAAATTGTGTCCTGTGACTCTGAGATGGCCGCCATCAGCGAACATAGTTTTAACATAGGACCCTATGGGAAAAACGTTTTAAAAATCTTCACCTCAGAAACTGCTTGGCCAATTTGGACCAAACTTTGATGGAATGGTCCTTAGATGGTCTCCTTTCAGAATTGTGTCCAATGACCGTACCCGACAACCAAGCCGGGTGACATCAGCCAACATAGTTTTAACATAAAACCCTATGCAAAAAATGTTACATAGTATGGATTGAACTTGATAGGTCAGGTTTCTTAATTATGTCTCGTTATCAGGCCTACATCCTGATCAAAGTCAGTTGGCATCAGTGGACACAGTTGATATTAGATCATAATGGGCAAGTTGCATTAATTTAAGGGCTCAGGTTTGAATAATAAGTTGTATTCAGCATGCAGATATTCATAAGTGGGCTAATTTGTGTCAGGTGAGCGATACAGGCTCACCTGAGCCTCTAAATTAACTAACCTGGTCTTTTGGCCATTTGTGATCTTTTTTCATAACTTAACGTTTGTCCTTGCACGGTTCACATTTTAATCTTCTCCCCTGGAAGCGCTGGGCCATTTTTATGAATAGTCTTTGGATGGTCCTCTTTCAGAATTGTACTTGGGGTCGCAATTGGCTGTCCAATATGGCAGCTGTTACTAAAAATGGACACAAGGGGTTTGGTATTTTCAAAAATTTGATCCTCTGAAACTGCTGAGCCAATTGATGCCAAACTTTGGTGAAGTGGTCCTTGGGTGATCCTCTTTATGAAAGTATTTGACGACCCCACCCGCCAAACAAGATGGCCACAACAGCCAAACTTAAATTAACACAGGACCCTATGGGAAATTCATTAAAAAATCTTGTTTGGATATTCTTACTCAATTGGAACCAAACTTTGGTAGAATGGTCACTGGATCGGTCCCTTTCAGAATTGTATCTTATGACCACCTCTGCCAACGAAGATGACCGCCACATATGAATGTAGTTTAACATGGGACCTTATGGGAAATTCATTTAAAAATCTTGTCTGGAATTACTTGCTTAACTGGAACCAAACTTTGGTTGAATGGTTGTATTGTCAGCTTTATCTTGGCAAATGTAAGCTAGGTGAGTGATTACATGCTCCTAAAAGCCTCTTGTTAAAATAAATAGCTATAGGAATTGTTGCAGCCTCGGGAGTCCAGAGCTACGTCTTAGTTTCTGTTTATTCAGAAACTATAGAAGATATCCTAACAAAAATTGGCAGGATTGTATATGGCAACGATGGCTCAAGCTCAAGATCATTCAGGGTCATCATTTTTAGCTCACCTCATACAAAGGGTCATGTGAGGTATTGCTATCACTGGGTGTCCATCGTCTGTTGTCTGTAAACTTTTCACATTTTAATCTTTTCCTCTGAAACTGCTGGAACCAAACTTGGCAGGAAGCATCTATGTAAGGTCCTTTATACAATTTGCTCATTTCGTTCTTATTGGACAACAAACATTGCTGCCATGGGCAATTCTTAATTCTGATTGGCTGGTATGAAAAATTTTTCTTCTCTGAAACTACTCGGCCAAATGGAACGCCGAACCAAACTATACAGGAAGCATCTATGGGATGCTCTTTACAAAGTTTTTTGTCCGATTGGACTACAATATGGCTGCCGTGAACAATTTTTGTTTTTGAATGGTTTATTTTTTAAAGAATTGTTTTTCTCTCTGAAAATGCTAGTCCAAATAGAGCCAGAAATGACAGAAAGTATCTATGGCAGGCTCTTTATCTCTCATATCTCAAACATGGATACCACAGGCAATTGTTATATCTTGACTGGCTAGCTATAAAAATCTTATTGTCTGGAACCACTGGGACAAAATGAACCAAAACTTGACAAAAAGCTAGGGAAGATCCTTTAAAGATTCCTTAAACAAAGCTGACAATTCTTAATGCTCAATGGGCTTAAGTCAGGTGAGTGATACACCTGAGCCTCTAATTCAACTTTTTAAGTCCCAAATTTTTGTTTTTTTGAGAAAGGAGAGGGGTCAAAATTGGCCCTGTAAATTCACAAATTTTCAGTTATGCGATACCACCATTCATTTTACGGAAAAATAAAGTTAAGAATCACAGTAACGCAAATAAATTTATTTCAGACACGTCTCACATTAGATTACGTCATAGTGATGTCATAATTGTGGGTATTATGAATGAAAGCTTAGTTTTTTTACTGATTTGTGCATATTTTTGTGTAGTTTTTTGCATAGAAAGCACGGGCTGCATGCTTCGCCCTAAATAATTTTTTGTGTGCAGATACATCGTACCAAAATACAACTGTTAATCACAAAATAATTTTGGGCGACGCATGCGGCCCATCTTTTCCAGACAGAATAAGATACAAAAAATACTTAAAATATCAATTTTTCATAGAATTTGGGAAAAATGGCGAACTTTTCAAGCTAATAGCGATGTAAAATTGAACAACGAGCACATATAATGAGTTTTCATTTTAAAATATGTATAACTTAGAATAAATTTACTACTTTTTTGAACAGCTATATGAAAACTGGAAATTTAGGGCCAAATTCCTGCCTTAACGGACCTACTCCTTTATTAAATAACCATATAAAAATAATATGAAAGTTGCATTGCTTTAACATTCATTTTACAGATGCAAATTTTAGGTTACACGGAATCATAATGTTTAGTTTGCCTCTACAAAGTAGAGGGGGACTATTCTATTCCCTTGGCGTCTGCTTCTGTGTCTGTGTTGGCGTCCACACTCATACATCTGGTACTCAGTGGTGATGTAGAATCATGAAACTTTGCACAGGGATGCATCTTTGGGCCACCTATATCATCTTACTAAGAGTAGGTCACTTCAACCTACATTTCATGCTCCAGTGAATAAGGACAAGTTTTACGTCCTAGTTTAGGTATCAGGACCATCCTTGCAATGTTGGCTTTTAATTGGGTTCCTGGTTTCAGAGGAAAAAAAATGAATATTTTTGCCATAAGGTCCTATGTCCGCTGATGGCGGCCATCTTGAATTTATGATCGGCACAAAAAACATAACTTTTGTACAGATGTCCAGCCAATGATCACTCATGCAACAAATCAATTCAATCGGCCCGGTGATTTCTTACAAGAAGAGCCTAAAAGGTTAACCCATTTGGAACAAATTATCTGCCTTTGGCGGCCATGTTGAATTTCCGATCGACACGAAAATTAGATATTGTAGAGCATTATCTATTGAACATCCATGGCAAGTTTCATTAAAATTGATCTAGTAATTTCAGACGAGAAGATCAAAATGAGAAAAGCTAACTACAAACGACGGAAGCTCAGTGGTAGCAAATGCTCATATATAACAATGGGAGACCACAATGGTTAAGAATAAGAGCTTAATTCAGAATTAATTCATTTATTGTGTACGTTATTAACATTAGATATAAACTGAATTGATAATATTTTATTTTTTTATGTTGATTATGCATACCATTTTACAGTATCCAAAAGTCAAATTTAGGATTTGCTATTTTTTATCAGAGCCGGCAAAATAGTATATTTTCTATTTTCTATTTCCGGTGCCGGCAAAATGGCCACGGCATAACTTGAATTTTACTGACTTGAAAGAGGCATATGAAGGCTTCTGAAAGTAAACAATTATCAATAGAAATAGATACATTTACAATATATACAATATAGTAAAATATTTTGTACTTGTATTGGCTTCAATTTTGCAAGTTTTTGCTATTTAATACAATTTTTCTATGCGTACCATGAACACATCGTTTTATTACATAAATTACTTTTTAAAATGTTCACTCAAGTAAAAAAATGATTAATTAATTAATATGGATCATTCGTTTTGTAAATGATCAGAAAATTCCTAATTTTATATCTTACAAACTTTTGTAAGAATAGACACTTCCTTTCTTTTTCGGACTTTTTGGTATATTTTTGTTTTCAATATTTTGTTTGTCTTTTTTTACATGGTCTTCCAAATGTTTGCCTGCTACCAGTACCGATGAAGTTAATAACAGAAACTGCGGTCTGCTGGTCAAAAAAAAATTACGGTACTTCGCATTTTATTTTATTTGGTCGAAATTTAGATGTCATGCGCTAAAGTCGAGCCATCCATGGATTAAGGGTTACAGTGGTTCTTTCTCAAAAAATGATAATGCTGTACATATGACAAATATGAAATAGCTGTTGATTTTAGTGCAAAATAATGCATCACCGCATGATTCTACAGAAAACAACTATTCCAAAGTCAGTAAAACTTTCAACAACAAATATAAGCTCTACTAAGCTTACATGGGTCATTATAAATGTATTGTTTCACACTCCGACAAAAATTTTGCTTGCACTAACATACTATAATTTATTACTACAAAGTATATGTTTAAGACACTATATATGTCACATACTATCGTTATTGTGATAGTATTGTTCTTGCTCGTTCATAGACATCAATTCCATAGTTTGATGAAACCCAATTTGATGGACAGTGAGAAATTAGTTCCTGTTGACATCTTTCCGATAGTGAAATCTGAGGGGGAAACAAAGTAGGTCTTTGATCTTCTTCCTGCTGAATATCTTCTTCAGTATTATCAATGTTGACATTTACTGAAGTAATGGGTGTGTTTACTGAGCCAGCTGTAAATAAACATGATGGGGAGGTCTTGATGGTTCTTATTTTGTGCTTATTCCATGCAGTACGCCACATTTGTAAATTGGTGTTAATTCTGTTTGTGTAAACATGGTGAAGTGCATACAGGTCTAGGTCATCGACTGGATCAAGTAGGCCTTGATCCTCTAAAAAATAAAAAAGGTCATAGAAGAAAGATAGAACTCCATCAAATACGTCGCGCCACAATCTCTCGATCCTTTGATTGTGAGTGCTTTTTCCTACAATCATGCTGGCAGTGTCATTCCCTCTGGATTCAATCATATACTCCGCTATTTTATAGTTTTCCAAGCCCTGATCTGAGCGCACACGAAGAGGTGTTCCATATTCGAGCACTGCTGATTTAAAGCAAGTGAATACTGTGTCTGCTTTATTATTGTTAATGCAGTCAAGAAACACAACAAAACGGCTGAAACCATCAATACCACCCGCTACAATAAAGTTCCATCTAATAAGTTTATGATTGGTATCCACATGCCAAATATGGTTTGGGGCTCCAACACTGTAAACTCTCCTATGGAGCCTTGTTTTGGTCCTCTGTTCTATTCCATCACCATCAATTCTACAGAGGGCTTCTCTCAAATGTGACCGTGTGATCTGTAAAACAGAATTAATAATACTTAGAATTGAGTCTTCAAGGGAACACGTGTCCCCATTTCAGCATTGAATAGTGAGACAAAGGCGGAAATATAATGCGTATATAACTAGATACCATAGAGATTGAAGCATTTCAGCAGGGCCCGCCCACTTATACCCCTACATAAGAGATATTTGACCCAAGGTCAAAGGTCAGGGTCATAGAGGAAATACTGGTACGTGATATATAGTCTCAAGGTAATGCACCTACATATTAAATATTAAGCTTTTGTTAAACAAGTTCTAGAGCAGACAAGAATATATCCCTTAATAAGAGATATTTGACCCTGAGGTCAACGGTCAGGGATGTAGAGAGGAAATACTATTATGTAACAAATTGTCTTAAGGTAATGCACCTACATATCATAAGCCCTTATTAAAAGATATAAAAGTTCTAGAGCGGACACACATATACCCCTCTATTAGAGATATTTGACCCTGAGGTCAAGGTCATTGGGAGGCAATACTGGTACACGACACATCCTCTCAAGGTTATACACCTACATACAAAAAATCATTAAGCTAAGTTAAACAGTTTTGGGGCGGACATGAATATACCCCTCCATTACATATATTTGACCCCGAGGTCAAAGGTCAAGGTAATAGAGAGGCAGTACTGGTACGTGACACATCGTCTCAAGGCAAAACACGTACATGCCAAATATTTCTAAGCTAAGTTAAAAAATAAAAGAGTTCTGGGCGACACGATTATACCTCTCCATTACAGATATTTGACCCTGAGGTCAAATGTCAAGGTCATAGGGAGGCAATACTGGTATGGGACACATCGCCTCAAGGTAATACACCTACATACCAAATATCATTAAGCTAAGCTAAAAAATAAAAAAGTTCTGGGGCGGACAGGATTTGGCCCGGACAGACTGATCCATATAGGGCGTCCGCCACATGGTGCACGTGGCGGGGCCCTAATTATTTGGAAAAAATGACAATTAAATTATCTAGTTACGAAGCAAAGATTCTGTTAAAAATGGCTTATTTGATTGAACTTCAAGCGGCAAATTGAGAAACTGAAAGCAACAAAATTCAAGAATTTCTGAAGAAAGTTTCTATTCTTAAAACTCCAGGTTGCAAGAATTTCTTATAGACATTACTTAATTGTCTCAATATTTTCATATTCAACAGGGAGCCTCGTTTTCAAGCAAAAGTTTGGTGTAACAGCAAGATATTTAGCATAGACAATTCGTATTCAACATCTGCATAACTATTGATAATTATATACCTTTATTCCTTTGCCTGCTAGGAGATGTTTCAACATTTGTTCTCCGCATCTAGGGAATTCTGCAATTATCCCTGCTAACACTAAATCTAATTCTTCGTCTTCAATATCCGTATAAGTTCTTTTTCCTATATTATATTTTTTCATCCGCCTATATATCGTACTTTCGGATGTAGAGAGTATTTTTGTCATATCTGACACTGAAAATCCAGCATCCATCAAATTTTCTATAGTTTCCTTTCTAATGTCATACTCTTTCCTGAATGAATCTTCAGCTACTGCCATTGATGCATTTTCATTTCCATATTTGATGCATTCGACCCTCAATTTCATAATTTCTGAAGCGCAGTTTAACCCCAAAGATTTCAGTTCAATTTTTGATAGTTTACAAACTATTCCTGGAACTATTTTTTCTTCTCTAAACCTTTGAATGAACGCTTCCATTCCTAATTTCGTTAAAATGTCCTCCATCTTGAAAACATTCGAATCAGAGTTGCGTTTTGCTCCGATTCATCTGGATGTTTATAATAACGTAAAGATTTTACCACATAACCTAATAAAGATTGGACATAACGTAAAGCAATATCGACATAACATCAAGGAGAAACGACATAACATACAGCTGTTTAGACATAGCGTAAAGACAAAATGACATAATATAAAGGGGTTTTGACATAACTTAAAGAAAAACTGTCATGATGTAATGAAGTATTGACATAAGGTAACAGAGTTTTGATAAAACGTAAAGCATAAATGGCATAACATAGAGACGTTTAGACATAACGTAAAGAAGAAATGACACAATATAAAGTGGTTTAGACATAACTTAAAGAAAAAATGACATAAGATAAGGAGGTTTAGACATAACACAAAGAAAAACTGTCATGATGTAATGAAGTATTGA
>JAOXYH010195573.1:0-16013 GCA_028566455.1 Botula fusca | reverse complement strand
AGAGAAAAAAATAAAAAAAGGAAAATGGATGACAGGAAAATGAAATCTGATGATGTTAAGAAAATAGAAAGAGAAAAAGACAAGGAAAGAAAGAAAGATGACAGAAAAATGAAATCTGATGATGTTAAGAAAATAGAAAGAGAAAAGGATAAGAAAAGGAAAAAAGAGGATTGGGACTTGAAAGCAGATGATATGAAGGAATTAGAGAGAGAAAAAAATAAAAAAAGGAAAATGGATGACAGGAAAATGAAATCTGATGATGTTAAGAAAATAGAAAGAGAAAAGGATAAAAAAAGGAAAAAAGATGACAGACAATTTAAACCTGAAGACCTGAAAAGTGCAGAAAAGGAGAAAGATAATGCTAGGAAATCAGACAGCAGAAAAAGGAGAAGTAATGAAGACATAGAAAAGGACAATCTTGAGGCAAAAGAAAGGATGGCAAGATATAGAGAATCACAAGATAAAGTATTATTGTTCAGGAAAGAAGCAAAAGAAGGTCCATTTTACATCTGCATTTGTTGCCACAGATTTATGTACAGAAGTAATGTCATATGTTTCAAAGAAGCCAGTTTTCAGAAAACGGACACCAGACTTCTTGAAGAATGTATTGACAAACAAATTTTGATATTTAACAAGCAGTGGATTTGTAAGACATGCCAGAATCACCTAAAGAAAAACAAAATGCCACCACAATGCCATGCCAATTTGTTTAATTTACCTGTGATTCCACCCGAGTTAAATGCATTGTGTGATTTGGAGACTCAGCTGCTTGCTCAGAGAATTCCATTCATGAAAATAACAAGTTTACCTCGTGGTGCACAAAAAGGTATCTATGGACCAGTAGTTAATGTACCAGCAGATCTGCAAAAAATATGTACTTTACTTCCAAGGACTACAACAACTTCAGGAATTATATCTCTAAAACTGAAAAGAAAACTGGAATATCATGGGCATGTAACTCATCAAACAATTAGACCACAAAAAGTTGAAGAAGCACTAAAGTACCTGGTGGAAAAAAATGAATTGTATAATAATGTAAAATTGAACAAAGATTGGAAGAAGCAGAGTGAACTAGAAACACCTGAACTGTGGAAAACTCTGATGCCAGAGGATGATTCCAATATGAAACAGCAAGATGACTCAGACATTGAGGCTTTCATACTGGATGAAGATGAGAAAGAGCCTTTTTTTTAACAAAATAGCAGTGACAAATTTAAGGGTGAGAAAGACAACAGCAATATTCATGGATCTGAGAACAGTAAAATAACAGGAACACATGGTCATGATGGTGATGCTGAGAGTAATTCAGAAGACAGTGATGAAGAAGAAGATCATTCAAAACCAGCAGTACAGTATGATACATGTTTACAAAATCCAGAAGGCAAAATAAAACAGTCAGTATACAGTATAGCTCCAGGAGAAGGACAAAAACCCCTGAGTCTGTTTAAAGATGAAGAGGCAGAAGTATTGGCATTTCCAAAGCTGTTTCCTACTGGAAAATTTGGTTATAACTTTCAGAGACCAGTTTCATTAAGCATGAGAAAGTACTTCAATGCCAGACTGTTTAATAAAGATACTCGTTTTGCAGAATCAGTACCATACATATTTTTTGCTCAATACTTGACTGAAGCTAACCAAATTCAACAAAACATAAATATTGCCTTAAGAAAGAAGAAGCCTACGGTCCTTGATGGAAGAGATGTTCAAGTTCGTGATCTTTTAGATGCAGATTCAATCAACAACTTGATAACACATGATGATGGCTACCATGTACTAAGGACAGTCCGAGGATCTCCGTCTGCTTGGCAAAGTATGCAACTTGATTGTTTGGCCAAAATTAGACAACTTGGACCTTATACATTTTTCTTAACTTTTTCGGTGGCAGAATTTAAATGGACAGAAATAATACAGATAATAGCACAGCAGTTTGGAACATCTCTGTCTGATGAAGAAATAGAGCAGATGGATTTCGACACTAAAAGTCAATGGTTAAAAAGAAACCCTGTTACTGCAGCAAGACATATTGATTACATGTTCCACAAGTTTTTCCATGGAGTGGTTTTGGGATCTCCACATCCAATAGGACAAGTTTTAAATTATGATGTGAAAAAAGAATTCCAAGGACGAGGCAGAGTTCATTTCCATATAGCACTTCACGTTCTAGATGCTCCTAAACTTGGGGAAGACTCTGATGAAAAACTTGCAGAATTTGTCGATAAATACATCTCCTGTAAACTGCCAGAAGCATCACAAGATGAAGAGTTATCATCATTAGTCATCTCCTTGCAGAAACATGGTCATAGCCGAACTTGTAAGAAAAAACATACAACATGCAGATTTCATTTTCCAAGACCACCAAGTCCAAAGACTCTCATTTCTCACCCTCCAGATGCAGAGACTGATCCAAACAAGCTGAAGCAGACCGAGCAGATTTTAAAAAATGTTTATAGTGCCTTGCTTAGCTGGAACTGTGCAGAACCATTGACAATACATGCTTTGCTTGAACAACTTGGCATATCAGTAGCAGATTATATAGAAGCTCTTACTATATCAACAAAAAGGCATATGGTAATATTAAAAAGACAACCAACTGAACAGTTTATTAATAACTATAACCCTCTATTCCTTACAACATGGCGTGCCAACATGGATATACAACTGGTACTAGATACATATGCATGTGTCATGTATGTGACGAGTTACCTTTGTAAGTCAGAAAGGACAATGAGTGAATTACTCCGTCAGGCATCCAAACAGTGTACAGAGAGAGATTCAACAATAAAGGAAAGACTGTCTGTATTGGGGAATGTATTCCTGACACATAGGGAATTGTCCTCTGATGAAGCAATATACCGTTTGTTATCAATGCCACTGAGGGAAAGTTCCACACAAGTTGTGTTTGTACCAACTGATTTACCAGAAAAGAGAGTACACATGTTGAAGTCATCAAAAGAATTAGAGAAACTGCCAGAAAATTCCACTGAAGTATTCCAGACCAATATTATAGACAGATATATTGCAAGACCAAACCATCTAAAAAACTGCTGTTTGGCTGACTTTGCATCTCAATATGCAGTTAAAACATCAGAGCCTGATAACATGGATGATGTTGATGATGAGCAAACTGATGACATGACTTCAAAAAGTATTAAGTTGTTAAACAAACTTGGGTCTATGTACAAAAGGAGAAAACCTGCAGTTATCAGATTTCATAAAAATTCAAAGCAGAAAGATCCTGAGGGACATTATCACAGACTTCTCATCCTCTATTATCCATGGCAAGAAGAAAGCACCTTACTACTTCATGGGTCATATGAAAATAAGTTTCTACAAGTTAAAGAACAAATTCAGAACAAAATTGATGAATATGAAAAAAATCTAGAACAACTTGAAGAACTGCCACAAGATAATGAAAGTGACCAACAACATGCTTGGGACATCTTAGCAGCTGAGGTAGAACAGGAAAAATCTGACCAGCATGATAATCAACAATTAGATGAAGAAGCAGTATTTTTAAATCCTGATGACCAGTTAGAGCCACCAGAATTTTCATCTTCAAAATCAACATATAAAGATTTCTCAGTAGAATTTTCCAATGAAATGATTCCAGAACAACAGTATTCAGAATTAGTAAGATCACTAAATACCAAGCAGAGACTTCTTCATGATTACATCTCAAACTGGTGCTGGAAGGTCAGAATGGAGAAGGTTACTGGTACAACTGTAGATCCTTTTTACCTGTTCTTGAGTGGCGGTGGAGGAGTTGGAAAATCCCATGCATTAACTACTGTTTACCATGCTGTCATTCATACTTTATTAGATGCTGGACAGGACCCATCCGATGTGTGTGTTGTACTTACTGCTCCAACAGGCACAGCTGCTTTTAATATTGGAGGCATGACAATTCATTCAACATTACATTTACCTACCAAACACATTAGAACTGCAGAAGATGATTATTTACCACTTGCAAATGATTTAAAAAACTCTCTGAAGTGCAAGTTTCAAAATTTAAAAATTTTGATCATAGATGAGATCTCAATGGTTGGTGCTAAAACTTTAATCAGCATACACAGAAGACTGGGAGAAATAAAGGGCCACAAATCTGACACAGTGCCATTTGGAGGAGTATCTATATTGGCAGTTGGTGACCTAATGCAGTTGCCACCAGTTGGAGATTCACCTGTCTTTTCAAGTCCAAAAGACCCATTGCAGAGATTGAATATGTCACTGTGGCAGAAACATTTTCAACTCCTGGAACTGACAGAAGTACAGCGACAAAGAGGTGATCCCAAGTTTGCAGAAATTTTAAACAGAATAAGAATTGGAGAGCAAACTAAAGATGACATGCAGATTCTGATGTCACATGTTGATACCAACAACAATTTCCCTGACAGCTGCCTTAGTATATTTCCAACAAATAAACAAGTAGATGACCATAATCAACAGTGTATGGAAAAGTTAAAAGGCAAATCTGTAGATATCAAAGCAAAGGATAACAAGCCAAACAGCAAAAACTCTGTTCTTTCTCTGCCATCAAACAGACATCAAACAGGAGGCCTCCATGAAACATTAACCATAGCAGTTGGAGCTCAAGTCTCTATAGTTCGAAATATAGATACCTCAGATGGCCTTGTTAATGGAGCAACTGGAACTATAGTACATATGGAAATAAACCCAAAATCACCCATGAAAGGAATTATTTTTGTACATTTTCAAAACAGAAAAATTGGATTAAAGGCTAAAAAAGAAGTTCCTGTTAAATTTAGGCATTTAGATTCCTGTCCAATAACAGCAGTAACAGCAAGATTTACAGTTGGAAATTCAAAAACTCTTAATGTTGAAAGAACTCAGTATCCATTAACTCTTGCATGGAGTGCCACCATCCACAAAGTTCAAGGTCAGACTTTAGATCAAGTCATAGTTTCCTTTGATGGTGGAAGATTTACAGCAGGACAGGCATATGTAGCACTAAGCAGATCAAAATCTTTATCTGGACTTTTTCTCCGAAATTTCAATGCAGAAAAAATTAAGGTCAACAAAACTGCACTTGAGGAAATGAAGAGATTAGAAACTCATCACAAATTTTTATGGAAGCCATCCCTGCAACACCTAAAGGAGAAAAACCATACTATCATTCTCCACTTAAATATAAGATCATTCACTGCCCATGAAACAGATTTAATTGCAGACCAAAATATTCAATCAGCAGACATTATAGCTTTGACAGAAACATACTTAAAGGACAAACCAGATCAATTCAATTCTGGTGAATTTACATTCTTTCACAGAATGACGGCACATGGTGTATCAGCATTTGTTAGAAAATCACTGAAGCCAGAACGACTAGCAGATCTGGAAAACAACTTGGAAACGTTAGTGTTGGGCATTCAGATTAGACATACAACGGCAGTAATTGTTATTTGTTATAAACCACCAAAACTACCACATATTGTTTTTGAAGAGTCATTGATCAATCAACTACAGATCCTTCCACTACAACCAGTTATTTTGATTGGAGATTTCAACTCGGATTTACTACAACAGTCAACACTTCCCAGGGCTTTACAAACAGTTGGATTTCATCAACACATTACAGAGCCTACTCACAGATTTGGTGGTTTGCTTGATCATGTATATACTAAGGACATTAATCCTGATACTGCTGGTACTGTGTTTTGTTACTATTCTGATCACACTGCTGTATATGCATCATTCAAGTAGAAGTTGAAATGTAAATATTATGACACCTGATTTTTAATGTATTTGTCTTCTTGTACAGTATTATGGAATTTATTATATATTGTCACAGAACTTAACTGTTTCACAGTGACAATCATCACAGAGTCAGTTTCTTCACAGTTTTCAACATTGCAACATCAAAATCCTGGCAGTTCTTTTCTCCCTGCAGTTATCTTCATCATAACATCTACATTCAGGCAGTTCTCTTAATCAATACATCACCAATCTAACTGGCATCACAACGACTGCTTTCAGTCCTAGCTATGACCATAATATCAACACTACTGGTGGATGACAATGTGAACATAGTTTACTTCATTGAAGGTCATAAAAACCGACATCATATAAAGTAGAAGATTTCCAGGTCACTAGACAGATCAAGCGACTAAACTTAGAAATATCAGAGTTAAATTCAAAACTCCACAAGAACACCATAAAAGTCAGCAAATACTTTTTCAGAGGCAGGAAAGTTAAAAGAAACACCTACAGAAAATCAATAAATATATCAATCAACAAGAAAGACGGCGTCCATCCGGGAAGACTAATCAGCCTAGCAATCACGAAACACCTACTCCTTGACACATATTGCGAGTGTTACTACATACCACAAGAGTCTGACCTAATCCAACTACGAGTTGAAGAAGAAGAGTTACTGTCCCTGTTCTAGAAAACACAGTCTAAAGAGGAAGATTCCAGAGGGTACAGATTGTAGTAAAGGGTTTAGGTGAGTTTATCTTATCAGTCTTTACTACATCCAACCAGAAAACCAATCTCCTCACTCAGTTTGACAGAAACATAGTATCGCCTGACAGTAAACAAAATCTAGAATAAAGCCGTGCCATATACTTAACCATCAACTAATTATGCGCTACACAATCAGCTTTATCATCATTACAGTTACCATCTTCAAATGCATTAATGTAAAAAATGCAGAAGTAGACCACTTACAAATCTTTGGAGATGAAGAAACACAACTAAAGCAGTATATTACAGCAAACAGCTTATTGACAACAGTACGACAACAAAGATCACCAAGAGCTAAACCATACAACTGCAAATCAACATCAGATTATCTAATACTAATACTTCTCGCAAATGCAAACGACATAAATCCAAATCCAGGACCAACTCATAATGATAGTACAATATATCCTTGTGGAACATGTGACCAACCTGTCACCTGGGATCACAGAGCAATCAGATGTGACACGTGTGACCAGTGGTTCCATATAAACTGCCAAGATGTACACAGTGGAACATACAGCTATCTAATAGCAGACGAAAACATAGCTGTGAGATGGGATTGCATAATCTGCGACAGTCCAAATTACAACTCTGTATGTTACGGCTCAACGACAATTCCAACAAGTAACAGCTTTAGTCCAATTGAAGATGAATTTGACATCAGTAATGATCCACCTACAGTAAAACCACTACACTCTTCAACACCAAAGCGAGCAAACATGAAGAACAATAATACGCCATTTGTACCATTGAGAATCCTAAATATGAATTGCCAGTCAATCAAAAATAAACAACATCAAGTTCAAAACCTCATAGATAGTAATAATAGCAACAGAAACCTGGTTGGATTCATCTATTACAAACAGCCAGATATTCCCACCAGACTATAATATTTACCGAAAAGACAGAAAGAATAAAGCAGGAGGAGGCGTTCTCATTGCCATAAATAATAAATTCCTGAGCTCAGAAATTCCCGAACTTGACACAAACTGTGAAATAATATGGGCAAAAATACAACAAAAAGGGACAAAAGATCTCCATGTATGTTCATTTTACAACCCTAAAACATCAGATAGCGAGAGTCTTGCTGAATTTGAAACATCTGTAAATAGAGCTTCTGCAAATAATGCCTGCTTGTTGATCGGCGGGGATTTCAACCTACCAGGATGGAACTGGGCGTCCAAAACATTACATCAAGGTACACAATATGCAGAACAACATTACCGATTCACTGATATACTAGATGATAATGGATTAACCCAATTAGTACAGGAACCAACGAGAAAAAAAAATACATTAGACCTACTTATGACCAACTGTCCAAGCAAACTTATGAGAACAGACGTTACACCCGGGATCTCAGACCACGACATCGTGTATGTTGAAATGAACACCAAACCAATGGTCAACAACCAAAAACCTAGAAAAATCCCGTTATATAAAAAGGCAAAATGGGACAGCATGAGAGAAGATATGAATACATTACATCAAAAAATACAACAAGAAAGTTTGAAGGAAGACAAAGATGTAAACACATTATGGAATATTTTTAAGGAAGGTCTTGAAGCCAGTACAAACCAACACATCCCATCAAAAACTTGTAAGACCAAAGACAAGAATCCATGGATAACACAAGAGATTAGGACACTTATAAAAAGAAGAGATCGATCATACAAAAAGAAAAAGAAATCAAAAGACCAGTCAGACATCAAAAGATTTAAACAACTGAAACAGACAGTGCAAAGAAAAACTAGACAGGCTTACTGGAAATACATAGAAGAAATTATCTCCCCAGCCACTGATGAAAACACCAATTCCATCAGTAAAAGATTCTGGACGTATATAAAACATAAGAAAAGTGACAAAAGCGGAGTAGCACCACTAAAGAAAAATGGCAAACTAGAAACAGATCCAATAAATAAGGCAAACATACTGAATGAACAGTTCCAGTCTGTTTTCTCACCTGCAACAAATATCAGCAAAAGGGAATTTTATGAGCAGAAACTCATGGCGGACACACCTGAACTATACCCAGACAGTGGAGACATAAACATCACCAATAACGGTGTGGAAAAACAACTGAAAAATCTCAACCCACACAAGGCAGCAGGACCTGACAAGATAAGACCAATGATCTTAAAGGAACTCGCTAGCGGTATTGCTCCCATCTTAACCATCATCTTCAATGTATCAATGGACACCGGAGAAATACCCGAAGACTGGCGAACTGCTATCGTTACACCAGCATACAAAAAGGGGCAGAAATATATACCAGCAAACTACAGACCAATATCCTTGACATGCATTTGCTGTAAGATCATAGAGCATATTGTGACAAGCCATATAATGAAACACGCTGAGGCTAACAACATCTTATACCCGCTACAGCACGGCTTCAGGAGCAAACGATCGTGTGAAACACAGCTCCTCGAATGTATCGATGATCTCACTAAAAACTTGGAAATTGGAAAACAAGCAGACGTACTAATACTTGACTTCTCAAAAGCTTTCGACAAAGTTGGTCATAGCCTACTCCTCCATAAATTACACCATTATGGAATCAGAGGAAAGACAAATAACTGGATTAGAGCTTTTCTCTCCGATCGAACACAAGTCGTAGTTGTCGATGGTGAATCATCAGAAAGAGTCAAAGTAGAATCAGGAGTTCCACAAGGATCAGTCTTAGGACCCAGTTTATTCCTGTTCTACATAAACGACCTTCCTGAAGGCCTCAACTCCACCGTTAGACTCTTTGCAGACGATACAGTGGTTTACCTCACCATCTCCTCGGATAAGGATTGCCAGAAATTACAGTCAGACTTGGACAAACTTGCTCAGTGGGAGAAAAATTGGAATATGGAGTTCCACCCAGAAAAATGCAGTGTCCTCACAGTCTCCAAAAAGAAAAATCCGATTAAATGGGACTACAAACTACACGGCCACATACTAGCACATGAAACATCAACAAAATACCTAGGATGTACAATATCAAATGACCTGGATTGGAGTGAACACATCAACAACATTACCAACAAAGCTAGCCGAAGTCTTGGTTTCTTACACCGAAACCTACATATCAGCTCAAAAACTATTAAAGAAAAAGCCTACTTGACATTAGTAAGACCTCAGTTGGAATATGCTACAACAGTATGGGACCCTTACCACCAAAACCAAATTGATAAAATTGAAAAAGTACAACGAAGAGCTGCACGCTATGTCACCAGTCGCCATCGAAACCGTTCAAGCGTCAGTGAAACGATTGAAGATCTAGGATGGAAAAGTTTACAAACAAGACGTAAAGAGGCTAGGCTCATCATGTTTTACAAAATAGTAAACAACTTAGTAGGAATAGATAAAGAAAAGTACCTGCAGATACCAAATAGAAGATCAAGACACACACAAGAGCACGGATACCAAATACCATCTGCCACTAAGGACTGTAGGAAATGGTCATTCTTTCTAAACACCGTCCGAGATTGGAACAAGCTACCACCGAATATCGCAACAGCAAAGTCTCTTGAGATATTCAAATCTCAAGTGACCTCCACCACCTTGAACTAATAAACGGACAACTTGTTTTTAACCAGTTTTTAACCATGCGCACTTTGCCAGAATATTCAATATGTTGAATGTGGGCAGTATTTGGAAGAAGAAGAATATCAAAAATGCATAGTTAGTTGAATGGGATTTTGTAGTCATGGTTACCCACTGCCTGATTCTTAAAAAGGCGGACACTTCAATATATATTTGAACTATCACCATCGATAGTATATTCTACTTTCGATAAGCACGTAAAAAATATAGGTTTATGAAGAATGGTGTATATGTCATGTATGTCATATGTAGCTACAGTATATAATGCATATAGGTTTCGTATGAGAATGTGAAGTAAAGTATCGATTTGTTTAGAAGCAATGGTAATACAAAAAATGTATACTTGTTCTCTATGTTGATAGAAGGTTGGATTGTTTGAGAGTTAAACATATATGTGATTCAACAACTCAGAATCAGCTATAAAGCAGGACATAATATATCGCTATATAATGCCGAAGCTACAATAATTTAGAGACGTTAAACAAACCTGGAACACATAGAATGAGAGCAAAAAAATCATCAATTAAACCAAAACGCTTCTTATCAATAAAGTACAATCCGATGTTACGTCTTATGTAACTGAACCCTTTACAAATTTCAGCTGTGACATTTTTCCTGAGTCCATGTGTTGGTATGCTGAGTGACAGATTGACCTTACAGATAGGGAAAAGACGTCCTATTATGGTGATAGGTTGTACTGGTCTGTGGTATGTTTAGAAAAACAAGTGCGATACATTTCATACCGATTTTAATGCATCGGATGTGCACATTTCGTAAATTAATTACTCGTCAGCAATGCTAGGGACCACAATATTGGAATTGGAGTGTTAATCTAAGAAAGTGGCCAAGTTTGTTTGAAAACTGATTGATCATGGCAGATTTAGATATTTATGAAATTTTTGTAATTTGAAGAAAAAGCTATAAGATTAAAAAATTGCTTATTTGGACAGGGCATATGATGACCTGAAATGGTCAAAAATGTGAATGTTGCATAATTTACATAAAAATTGTACTGTTTGAAACCAACTTTGATATTCTTCTATTAATATATTTCAATAAATTAGAATCAGTATCGTAATTGTATCGCTAATCTCAGCGCCCATATTGGAAGTGCATGAATATCACAGTTTAAAAAATCCTTACCTTTTTTTCTACAGCATATTTCAATAAGGCAAGAATACTTATAGATTACTATATGGCATATTCGGCGCAAGTGTTATAACGAGACGCACATATTGGACGACGGCTTTAACCGAGCTCCAATATGGGTCGGTGGATGATGCCAGGGCCGATATTGAAAATGCCTTGAAATAACGTATTTATCAGGTATTTACAATATATCAAGACCCAGGCTAACAATTAGAGCCAATATGTATTTTATATTATAAGTCGACATTGGCTCTGATGTCAGTCACAATATCAATCTTGATACCAAACACACAGAAACCATGCCATCATAAGAATATATGATAATGTATAACTATCTTTTTATTCGATGTTTTCAGCATTGGATTGATGGGTATGGCCTTAAGTGCTTCACATATCAAAATATCGTAAGTTGTTAGTGTCTAATAACATTGAAAAACTTATCAGTGATAGATCAAAGTAAAATTACAAATTCAACAAACCTATCATCTATTGCATTTCACCATGTAAAATCTGCAAGTTTTCATTTTGCAAAAGATCATCCAAATGAGTCAAATAAAAAGGAATTACAGTTTGTGTGTATCTACTATTCAGAACTTTTTGTACGCATGGTATAATTTTATAATGTATATTTTTTTCCAGACACAGCACAAATTCTACATCCGAAAACGGCAATGTAAGTAAACTGTTTAAAATTCATGCTTAGTTGTGAACCGCGGCAATATCTTTTTCATGCCTTAAGGCAGATTATATGTCCTGAGATTTTACCTTTTCGTTTTAAAAAATATATGTGTAGTAAATATTTCAGCTAATAAATTTAATACTTGAATGAAAAAAAGTTTCTTTTTATCTGTAGGCAAATTCGCTTGGTTTCGAAATACTTCAGTATGCAGAAGTCTTATTTATATTACCACGAAAAGTCGAATATAAATTGAAAAAATTCATATTAAAGCAAACCGTTCAAAGTTGCAATTTGTTCCATTAAAATGCACATTGATCCGAAGAAGCAAAGGAATGAGGATGAAAGAAACTTTCACAGGACTGATCATGTCCTGCTCCGTTAAAGGCATCCGTCATATTGCAAGTGGAAATATCCAGTAAATTGTCAAGTCCGGTGAGTTTTCAGATCCGGTATGACGTGAAATCTGACAGAAGATTATGGGATGGAGACATTGCATTGATTTATCAAATTATGTTGGCAAGCATAGAATGTTGGAGTGAAAATGTTAAGAAAGGCTTAACATGAACCCGACCAAAAATGAGTTTTTATGACAGCACTTTCGCTGTTTTTGGAAAGTCACTGATATGACACGGTTGTCCTTGGCATAAATGATATGAAGAAGTACAGCTTTAAATAAAAGTGTTTGTCTCAGAAATATTAAAAAATCTATATACACGGAAAGTTCCTTTAATGGCACTATTATGAGATATTTTTACGAACGACAGATGGACAAACAGGTTGTAAACATTAACGCTGGTGGTTCCCATTAAAACTGAAATGTTCTTGTATCCTCTCTCGAGAATTTTACTTGTTAGTATCTGTGTGACAGTACATTAGGATTCATTCATACCTCCAAACAGGTTCAAGTGAATACTTTAATGATAAAAATACAATTTCTCTTTAGTGTTACAGAGATCTTGTATCCCATCGATGTGCCCCCTATATTAACGGATCAGGTCATTTTCACCATGGTCTTCACAGTGGCAACCCGAGTTCTCTACTTCTACCACAGAGGGCAGCAAACGCTGTTGATCTGGAAACGGCGCCACCTGGAAATCTTGGTAAGATTAGTGTAAACATATTTATTTACAATAATTATAAATTACCTGTATGATATTTGTTAACAATTACAAATATATAATATGATTCTGAAACAAGCATTTAGCTTTTTTAAATCCGTCTCTTAAATTGAATAACATTGATAAAATTATAGCTTGCTCTGAAATGCACATAATGAACAAACATACTGATAAAATCCAAATTGCACTGCTGTTTTTCCACAACAAATAGTAAATAACGAACCTAAACAAGTGATTACACAGAAAGATTAAATGCATGATATGGATGCAGAAATTAAAGTAGAGAACCATTTTGACTTTATAAGAATTTTTTACCTAAATTTTCTTCATCTGTAAAATGCTTTGAGCCACACAGAAGAATGTCAGTTGTTATTGACATAGGGAGATGCAATAGAAATGACAGGATATTCCTTCTAGAGTTTGGATAAAGAGGACATTCCAACAATAAATGGGAGTTAGTTGATATTCCACTACAGTAATAATATGGTGTTTCAGTGGTTTTTTGGATAAATAAATGTGAGTTAAGACCGCTTGGTAAGATTAAAGTTGCATATTTGCGGGTTAGCGATCAGGCCTCTTGGAAACACTTTACATGAGGTCAACAAATGTGTGGACAAGTTTATCGGTTTATGTATTCAGCGAAATACAGAACTGTATTTCAGTTAAGAGGTAAAATTGATTCTAACATTAGTAAGAATATGACACAGCAAAGTAAATATTAAGCTATACAAACAAAATTGACATTAATCGAGCAATAATTTTCCTACACTGCTATCGTTTAATATTTATTCACATTTCAGCCTTGTATATAATTTTCTACTTACTGGTGACTGCGATGTTTGCGACAATCAATGTTCCTTATAATGCCTTGATTGCTGATAAATCTAACCCTTCACAAAGAGGTAAGTTTATTACTTCTATTATCGTTCATAAATGGCAAGGAAGTCTTGAATTCGCGTATTAAAACAAATTTTGGTGTTTAAAACAAGGAAACAATTTTTGGTGCGGGAATAGTTTTCCTGCAAGTGTAAAATAATGACTTTCAATGGATTGAAAATTATGACAATTTGTAATTTTCTGAATTATCAATAATGGAATACTTTAATGAACAATTTCAGTCTTCTCCCCGGATAGATATGGAGATTCTCCCTTTGACATCACATTAATAAGTACAATATTAAGAATTCTTACAGATCTCAGAAATATTAACTTTATGTTTTTCCAAATCCGAAATCCTACAACAGCTAGGTTCTTTGTTAGATGCAGAAACATTTGGTAACTGAAAAAGGTCAAGCGAACATGTAGTCAATATCTGACACGATAAATTTGTGTCGCCTCCTTAGGATGATCACTTTCTCTGTCGTCTTTCGCTGTCGCAAGTCGTTCTACGTGGACCCGCGTATGCATTAGCATTAACCGTAACTATCCCTAAACGCCTGAAATGGATTTCAATGAAGTATACACATATTGAAGATGTGCACTTCGTCCTTGCAGATTATTTCATTGTTTGCCAAATTATGGTGATATGGACTTTGCCATGCAAAATTATAGTAGAGGAGGGTACGAGTGCCTTCTGTGTAACTTCCCCTATACAACTTCATGGATTTCAGTGAAACTATCAAGAGTTCTTTTGCACATATTGAAGATGTGTACCTTCAATTTTGTTTTTGGATTATGGTATTTTTCTCAAATTTTTTTGAGTTAAGTAATTGGTCATAAAAGACGATAATGAGAAGAGGTGACACATTCCATCCAAGAAAGGCCCAGTTTTCTGAAAGATTGATTAGACTAGATTTTTTAACTAAAATTATTACTATGATACATTGTAGGTTTTAACTCGGGAGTAATGGGAGCTATGATACTGTTAGGGAATGTCAGTGGAGCAGCTGTAGGAACGTGCTTCACAGTAAGTACAATCATACCTGATATAGACATAAATCCAGATAGATAATTCGAGATTAGACTTTAAGTATACACAAATTACAGAAATGATAATCCTCTCAAGTTGTATTGGAGTATAAAAATAAACTGGATGAAGGTGTATATATTTCATTGTTCTTGCTTTAGCTTTTCGTTCATAGCTTTATACATAATAAAACAAAATAATATCCAGGGCTTATACATGTATTTACGACCTTTACGTTTTTGAATAATATTTTAATTGATGGCAAAATTAAAGGAACCACAAATTCTGATACACCATTGTTTGTAAGAGAAATCGGAGGGAAACCACGCTAAGAACGATGAAAAACCGGAAAGTCCAGGGGCAAAGACAATGTTAAAAAACAACGACAAACACCACACGGAATAGATAAAAACTGAAATCCGAATAAAACATAAAACTAAAATGTAAATAATCAGATTGGACTCCACGATAAACAGGAGAGTATTAACAGGATAAAAAGGACTCTGGGTAAAGTGAAAGTGTTTGAAAGTTGGTCAAAGTTTGGTGTACGGACAAAGGATTTTAAGCCAATGACGTTACATTATTTTTGTTCTCAGCCAATCACAAAATTTTGGTGTACGCTAATCCCACAAAATTATGCACTACTTTCTGAAACGGCGAATTATTTCCACAATACTGTTGAGGTATTTTGAACGTGAATAATGTTATTTGAAGATATGAAACAAAGTGTTTTTTGACAGCTACTTTAGAATAGATATAATGATGTTTTATTTTAATATTTGCCGGAATAAGTTACGGTTTGATTGTTGTAAATGTCGCCAGTAAAACGCAGTTAGCAACCATTAAATAAATACAACTGATGACGGCAACATAATTATTTCCTAACTGTAAATGAGAATTCATCTTTTCAGGATATTGGTGTAATAGGTGCCTATGCTACTGCAATATCAGTAGTTCTAATAAGTGTCTGTATTACCGTGTTTACCACAAAAGAAAATCCAGGAAAAGAAGTAAAAGAACCAGTTGGTAATTATCTGTTCTATATCATTTGACTGAAAATTAATGTTTTGATAACTTCAAA